>JAOTOL010001471.1:842500-1125000 GCA_034440575.1 Imbricaverruca yamaguchii | reverse complement strand
TATTTCACTTCACTCACATGCATTTTACATTATTTAGCTGTAGTGTGTATAATGACTGCCCACACATCATGTGGCAAAATGGTAAAAACCTAAGACAAGAATGAAATAGCACAATTCCATTAACTGTGAATTTCCAGGCCCCATTGTCAATTATTTTACACTGCGTTAATCTAGGTATTCATAAGCTAGGTATCTTTCGAGATAAACGAAAAGGTAGTCGTAATTTCGTTAAAAGGGTAGTCGTAGTGTTTAGTTCGAAGGACTACACAGTAAAATTCACATTGGCCATCAGCGATCCATGCATTAAATATTCTGCAGTTGGTAACACCGTTGCATTTGTATCCTTTTTCTCACCGATTTGGCACTCTTCGGGATCTAAAACTAGTCTGAAATGTGACAATGGTGCAGTTTATTGGCGCCTATTGGGCTATAAATTGCAGGCTTCCATAGCAAAGACCTGTCACCTGACTGGAAAGTCGTCTGTCTTGTCCTAGGACCAAACTCTTAAATCGATCAAGGTGGTGCAATCTCACAATGCAACACGACAGTAGATACCAGGTGTATGCATTGATATGCGCCGCTGCTGAGCGGGAGCGTAGCATCGATATGCGGCGGGACTGTAGCATCGATGTGCAGCGGGACTGTAGCATTGATATGCGGTGGGCCTGTAACATCGGTATGCGGCGGGCCCGTAGCATTGACATGCAGCGGACTGTAGCATTGATATTCAGCGGGACCGTAGCATTTCACATGCAGCGGGACTAGCATTGACATGCAGCGGGACTGTAGCATTGATATGCAGCGGGACTGTGGCGTTGATATGTAACGTGACCGTACGATTGGTATGCAGTGGGACCGTAGCATTGACCTTCACTGCCACACAGCGGGAGCGTGGCATTGACAACCGCTGCTGCGCCGCAGGAGTGTGACTTTGTGCCAATTTGATAGCATTGGGTACTTGGCATCCGGTCCCACCTCGTATAATTTCACGGCACGCGGCTGCCAGGGGGCAGAGCCGCACATCAGCACCGGCTCTGAGATCTGACGGTCTGATCGATGGTCGTTGGAGGCGCTCCGAACGCAAGGCAGGCGTCGGACGGTCCCGCTTGTTAGCATTGCAAAGCAAGCCGCGGCCTTCATTATGTTGCCGGTGAAGCTATTGATCTCGCCGAGTGCCGTCAGGAATGTTAAACATAGTGCTGTCGGGTAATGATAGCAAGCTGCCGTAACGCAATGTGTATTGAGGGGAGTGGTGAGGAAGAGAAGGAGAGATGGGGATGTGTAGAAAGATGCGGGTGAGGGTGAGGCGGAGTGGTGCGGGTATCGAGTGATATCACGCGGTCCAAAGTGAAGATGACATTTTGAGTATCAGAAAGCAGGTGTGAGTATCGGTGGAACAGATTGACTTAGTGTTGCCATCCTTTGGAATTGGCCGTTTTATGCGAAACGAGATCAGGGATGCAGTAAAGATGTTAGACATTTGGTGAACATGGTAAATCCGAACGGTGTTCATGTGCTTTTTCGGTTAGACATATGTGCGCACAGTTTGAGTTTAAACTAGTCATCTTGACTCATGAAACACGTTGTTTCCGTCAGAAAAGAAACATGTCGGCGCATCTAACGTGGTGGTGCTGGTTGGGTTACGGTTTTTCCTGATTTGGAGATGGTGAAGAAGAAATCAATGCAAGAGTGTAAATACAATAAATAATTCCGGCGAACATGCTGCGGTTTCTACCAACTGTTGAACAAGGGCAGACCGAGCCGATTTGTGTCCAGTGTTGGGGTTGAACTGAGCATGGAGATAGCGGGCCGTGTTTGTGGTTGCAGGAATGTGTCGGTAGAGGTGCAAGAACAAGCCTTAACGTCATGGCTGAAGGGCCTGGTTGAAATATGATTGTACTCCCGGTGGCAGGAACCGGTTTCAACTGCTAGCAAGTGAGAGGAGTGGCAGACAATTGCATAATAATTGTACGGGACAAAATAGTGTACCACATTGTCGCTTCCTGAACATGTCAATCACGTTCAATTTCATGAGTAACGAAGAGTGAACTTCACATTTCTGTTTTGGCATGCATTTGATCATATAATTTTAGTACGGTGATCATGCTTGCCACATGTTCATTTAGTAAGTTGTTTTCATTAGCGAGGGCGCTATATGGCCGCCACTGTGTTCAGTTAATGAAACATTCAGGAATCATGCAGTTTTTATCTACGTCGTGCCAACTTGGCACAACTTGATCAGGTCCAAATGACTGATATTTCCCTGCCGTTTCCAAAGTTATGCGGATTACTGATTGGTCCCGGGGCCTACTGTGTTACCCAACTGATTTGTGAAGTCTTGCAGTGACTGATGATCAAGCTAGCAGCAGGCAGGCAAGTAAAGCGAACTATTTTAACTCGCGTTTGTAATATTGCAACATGTTGCATTTATCGTCGTCGGATGAACAGTTTGCTCAGATTTCCCTCCAAGGACGATTTCCGGTGAAGGAGCTGAGCGAAGCTGCGGAAGACGCGTGATTGTGTTGAATATAGATGTGGCGACGTCGTTCTGTATCCCCGCACGCCGCAGGACGTGAATGCAATCAATGCGAGCTTCCAACTGCATTTGAAAGTTGGCTATGATGCTTCGTGCGAAAACTACGCCTAGATCTACGGGCATTGAGTAAACAACAAATATATTCTAAGATTCCGATTCCGAAGGCACGTCGACCCGTCGTGGCCCGAGGATACACACCGGTAGGGTGGAACGGGACATTCACACTTTTCACAACCCGAGTAGGCTGGGCATTCGTGCTCTTGTTCGTGCTGGCACCATTACGCCGACCAATATTTGTGACAACTTCATAACATGTCTGAAATTGTCGAACGCAATGGAACGCTGATAATGTGTGGACATCCCTACCAGATATCTCAGCCTCCGTGAACAGCGGGTGAGACTTTTGGCTCGCTTACAAGAAGCTTAATTCAATTTGAGCCGCAGAAAAGTAGCGGTGTCACGGATGTGCCGCAGAGTTGTAGTGTGTCTCAAGCAAACGTGTTCATACAATGACCTTTAGTGTCCCTGATACCCCGACAAGGACGGTTCATGTATGACCGTCCACGAATGGCTGTGCGTAGAGGGCAGCCTGGTCAAGTGCCCAAGAACGAGTTTATACGCCGTGAGAAATATTAGGCAATGAACGCGCTGTTGCGTTCATCTTCTTTTAGTTGTTGCGACCCAGAACTTCACTTGTGTGTTTGCTTCGAATTTGAGTTCGAGATTCAATGGTAATTATAATTGTAAGCAAAAATATGCGTAATTTCAAAAGAAGTGAAATGCTGAAATATCTCCAAGCGTTTGGACAGTTATAAAACTTGGTTATTTCCCAATCCCCCATCATTGCGATCTGCACAACAGGTTCGTAAATTCTGAAACTTCTTCAAGTTAACCGTCACTAATGTAGCCAACTCATAACACTAGAACTTTGCCGTCTTAGCATTTGCCGATGGGGCCGTGGTACCTCGTTGGCAGGGAGTTCGACTGTTGGTCGTACGATCGTGGGTTCGAATCTCACAGCCGACGGGTTTACCGAGTCCACCCGCGACCAATCAGTGCGAGAGGTTGCCAACGCCATGTGACCCAGCCGTCGAATGTGCCGTTAAAAAAAACCCAAGTACCTACTTAGCATGTGCCGGTTATTTAGAAGTTGCCCTGTTGACAAGGTTGCTGACCAGCCATATCTACCTCGTCCATATCCGCTCAAAAATGATGCTGGTTTGTGTGTCGCTGCCGGAAAAAAAAGCATGCATCCGAATGTGCTATATTCCAAGCAACTATTCAGCGAAGCGACCAGTGGTCACTTCAAGAGTATCGTGGGGAAAGGAAATACTGGTCTTCCCCCACGCCTAACTCGATATGGACATTCCACAAAGTTTCGTAGTTTCGTCATATAAGCGTGGCCACTCGAGCTGCATTCCATGTGGTATTCCTCCAGAGTCCTGGACAACCAGTCCACTGTGGGCAGAAACTGGAGGTACTTGCGTGAACGGCTGAATATCGACATTTATTGTATTACTTTGTGCACTTTTATGTGCATGACGATTGGTACTTCCTCTAGGCGATACCATGTGTGTGTGGAGAGGCGAAATGATTTGAAAATACCTGCACAATGCTACTGAATTGTCCAAGGGTGTCACCACCATTAATTTCCAGGTCGAGTCCAACCCTAGAGATTTAGGTGTCCAAGCTAGATGAATGAGATCATGGCCGTCTGTGTGTTATCTGCCTTTTAACAACTGGCAAATGCTGGGAATGCTCGTGATTGCCACGGCGCGCCATGTATGCGTACAAAATGTATAACAAGTGAGCGAAAACCCCAATCCAGGTGGGGTCCAAACCTCGGGGACCCCAGCGGTGGCGACGCCCATGGTACGACAATGTCCACATCAAAGGAAAAGAAGAACCTGTCCGATGGTTGCCCGCCGTTGGCCGCGACCGTCAGCCAGTGCAGTCCGCTGTGCGCCGTCTGCCCTGTGTCAGCCTGCCCCGTCGCGCAGTTCAGTTGTCCGTCGCTTGACGTCAGCCTGTACAGATGTCTGTCTTGTCGCGCAATACTGGAACACGGGCGGTTATCTATGAATGTATTGATTTGTATGCCGACGGCCGTTGCACGCTCAATGGCCAGAAATAACACCGCAGATTGCGATGACTGGGCGTCGCCACGGATTTTGCCCAGGTGGAGGGTTCGGTTGATACTTGCCAGGCAACGCAATAAGCATGTGACGAATATCACCATGTTTTGAAGGAGGCGTGCCTGCCGTGCCACGCTCTGGCGATGTCCATGACTGTGGCTGACGAGCACCGAGGAGTCGAATACAGGCCGGCCACTCAGGCAACCGAGAGCCAGCTGTTCCTCGAGGCAAGCATGAGGAACCAGTCGTGCCACTATACGCAGTGAGGAAAGCGAGATGGGCCACTAAGTGAGCAGGGGGAAGCCGGACATAGCTTCACGCGAGCCAGACGTAACATCACGCGAACATTGACGAGCCAGACGTGCTGTCAAGCGATAAGCCAGGTCTGTCATCACACGAACAGTGAGGCTCCCGACGTGCTACTAGGCTGGCGGCCGTGCTGGCCCACCGCCCCAATCCCACATTTGCGATTTTCCGCTCACACCTAAGGGATCTCGTAGATAATCTACCGCTCACACCTGTGGACGAGTAGTCTGGGGTAAGTTTCCCGCCTCACAATCGAAAGATTCTGGGTTCGAATCTCACATGTCGCTACTCTTCTCCCGCGACCATTCGGCATCAGAGATTGGCGATGCCACGTGACTCAAAGGTCGACGTGACGTGACCTGATTTTCCGCTTGCATTTCAGGGATCCCGAGGATAACTTACCGCTCGCACCCGATTTTGCGCTCGCACACGATTTTCCGCTCACACCTCGCTTTGGTGAAGTTAGCGCTCACGGCCGAAGCCGAATTGCGGCGCTGCCTATCACGGCTAAGAACTACGAGCGCTGATCTCCAGAACGCGAACTCGCTGCTGTCGGCGGTCGGTGTAGACGTCTTGCACCGGGGTTCATGATGGGGGCCGCTGCAGCGAGCGCTTTGATGCCAGGAATCGAGTGGGGTTCCACAGTTTTTTTTTTCTCGGGAGACACGTTTCTGGATGATATGGTCATGTTGGGAGCGGTCAAGACGTCCACTGGTACACAAGTTGAAAAGTTTGAACCTCGCAGAAGCCCGTAGTGGCTCAGTGTTGACTAAGTGCTTTACGTTGTCACTGATTTATTATGCATGTCGTAGTAGATCATGCTTGCATTGTTGATGGCCGTGTGGGATTGGCAGGAGCTGGCTTGCTGAACACTGCAGGCTCCTAACCTTCGCCGTGCCGGTCGGCAAATTGACCTTCGCCTTGCCGCCGGGCCGATATCATGACCCCCCTCCCTGATGTCTTCAAATATACGTGAGCTGGTGTAACATGCAAAACAACGCTAGAGATCCCTACCCATGACGAGCCGGACTTTCCACCGTGGACTTGTCTCTTGGGGCCAAGATACAGCTGACGCCAAAGCCGATATTGGTATTGGCAATGCATTTGTTGCTGCTCCTCTGTCGAGATCCTTATTCCTATCACGTCATGCAACGGTCTGCACATAAGAGCTGGTCGTCATCAGCAAAACGCTTAGTGTTATTGAAGTGGGACATGACACTTCTCATGCCATTTTACCACTTCCCTCAGCAGTAGGGCGCTCAAACAGTTCGCCACGCCTGATCTCATGCTACATGACCTTTTTATCACCTCTCAGATCACTGGCTCCGGGGACGAGTAGCCTAGGGGTAAGTTGCTCGTCTCACAATCGAAAGGTTGTGGGTTCGAGTCTCACCTCTCGCTACTCTTCGCCCGCGACCAATCGGCGTGAGAGATTGGCGACGCTGCATGACTCAACGGTCGATGTGTCGTAAAAACCAATAACCAACCAACAGATCACTGGCTCCAGCTGGGAAGGCTATTCTCCTCTGTTGGATTCTGAGCCACGTGGGCACCGTGAGGAACGAAGTTGTTGACGTTGCTGCGAAGTGACCAACCCAAATCCCGTGCATTGGATCTACGCCGCTCCCTGCGAGGGAATAGCATCGTGTTCTTGCGGTCTGTGTGCTTGAGAAATGGCAGCTTAAGAAGAAACAGAGTGATGAAGCCATGACTTGGAGGATGGGCCCGATCTTACGGCAGGACGAGGTCGGATTGTGGCTTTACGACGCACTCAGCAGCTGAGGCCATGTGGTGTCGCCTGCCTCTCACCCTGGCAGGAAGGGCAGGCATTGCGGAGAATCGAACCCCGTACCCATGGCGTGCCAGACGCTCAGCTTGGCCACTGAGCTACCGACGTCCAGGCGGGACGAGGTCATGCTCTGCCGCCTACAGCTGGGGCGCACCCACACAACACGCTTAACCCAACCAATACACACCGTCTGCTTAGTGTGGGGGGACAGGCCAGGCTGCCCTCGATGCCATGCACCGCTGTCAATGCGTCACGCTCTACTCTCCTGTCACTTGCTGGTGATAGAAGTTTGTTTTACCCGTGCGGCCATTCTCACTCTGCGATCCTCTGGGTACGCGCGCGTGGTTGCTTCAGGGAAATTTTTTTCGTTTTCTATCGGATGTCAATCTCAAAGCGATTTGTACACCTCACTGGCATGCAACAGTACAAACTCAGTGATCTGCCTGTACTCTTGAAGATTAACCCGCGCCGTCTTTCCGGTCAGATCCCCACACCCCGTCTCGGGGGGGGGGGGGCGGTTAGTAACCCCCTCTAAAACCCAAACTAAGCATCGCACGAAAACGAAAGAAGTGTCATCGGAAAGCGCTCGACAAGTAGTGTCCGGGTCCTTTCCAAAACTATTTTCCTCCAAAAGTGACATCACCAAGGTGGCTAAGATTTTCACGACTTTTCACGACTTACATTATGTTTATGGCTCTGGGGAGTTCATTTTGCGGGATATATGAAAGATAAAAAATTATTTGGAATGAGAAAAGGACAGCGAAATCGACCAGGGCGTTAATTTTTTTGGCGCCCCAAAAATTAAATAATTATTTTTTTGAAAGTTCAAAGTTTTGAGTTTTCAAATTTTATTTAATTATCCTTTTCCAGTGGGTAGAGCATACAGAGAAATATTGTTGGAAGTCAACTTGCCCTAATAAAATGCTTACTTTAGCCAGAATCCTCTATTTGAACTGCAATTTGGCATATACGCAAAATTTATGTGTAGTCAAAAACGAAAAAGAAACTAAAAATTCCACTTGTACGTTTTGTTGCATCACTAAAGATAAGCAAACGCTGAAAGTGACCTCACTTGACCTTGACTAACTCGTTGACCCTAGATGACCTGACTTCAAAATTTTGAAACAGCATGCCAAATTGATGTGGGAAAATGTATGCCAAATTTGGGCGCGCTGCCGCGCGCCGTTCGTCCGCTGTCTCTGAAAAACCTGAGGGGGCGGTTGAAGACCCCCGAGACGGGACGGGTTAATGCACGTCTATTGGCACCAACCCTCTTAATCTGTTCATCTATCTTTGTCATAGGCGCGTGTTGTCACTCCAGTCGGTGGGACCAAATAACCAACGAAAACGCTGGATAACATCTTCCCTTGTTTGTTTAGCCATGCTCAGCAATCGTTCACTTGATTGCTCTGTGCTGTTCAGTGGGTGGAGCTGTCGATGCCAGTATTAGCTCCGGAGAAAATGTTTTATCTTCCATTGTTCCGTGTGTTTGTTTTTGTTTGTAACTCTCGTTGTTCTGATCGAGCCTAATTTTGGCCCCTGAAGTTGACAGAAGGCGGTTTCATGTGTGCACTAGCGGGAAGTAATCGTCATGACATCCCAATGGCGGAGTTGGACCATAATAATTACGTGGATCTGAAAGCTTTTAAACCTGAGATTTGACAAATTTATGATATGAATAAACAAACGAGCATGTTGAATTATCTAATACGACTAGGTTTTAGGCTAGTAACAGCATGTTTATGCAAAAACACTGAAAATGTACATCTAAATCCGCGCCTGGAACGTCATCTGGTTGGAAATCTGGAAGTCAGACCAAGCGAGTCTGACTTCGAATGTAAACTCGATGACAACAGCTGTTTGTCGAATTCAGCGGTTTTCAAATGCCAAGTTTTTTTAAGCAGTTTACCACTCTGATCAATATTGTCAGCCAGCTTCAACTGCTGTAAGTGATTGGCCATTTATGATAGCTATGACGAATCATAATCCACATTTTAAAGATTACGTCATCACTTGTGCTCCGATTGCATCATCAACAACTGAAATATGTCAAGCCAGCCAACAAACAAGTTTGTCTCAGATGCGCATATTTTGCACATCTTGCGGTCTTTGGCGTGATGCATTCTTTGTTCTTTCTTGCGAGTATGATATTCAAAGACAAGGGTCAATCCCCCCAAGGGGTTATTCAAATAACCCCTCCCGGGTTACGAGCAACATTTTAAAACGGAGCCTCGTATGGTCCTGCACAGTGGACGTCATTACAACAGTAAACAACCCGCTTTTAAGTACAGATAGTTTAATATTTTCGGGAGCGTTATGATGGAATCATAGCGTTTGCATTTGGCACCATGGCACCTGGAAAATATGCATTTCAATAATTTTTCATAATACAGGTATTTCACAGCCATAAGATAAAGCGTAATATGAAGAATATTCATCGGTAGAATACGTACTACCACTACCTCCCAAATATTGTATATTTGCTGGTAATAGAACGACAAATTGACGTTCTATCTGGCAACTTCTAACTCCCGGCCATGGTGCCAAATGCGGCCATATTGGCTAGTTATTTCTGTGAATCGAGCGCTTTTTTCAAACAGTTCCACAATTTGAATATATTGGTTGAGTTATATATTGAATTTATTACTTTAGGGTTAAAAATTCTGGCACATTCAATATCTACAAATAATGTACATATATTTCAATGGTATGCCCTTCATACCACACGAAGTTATCGACATTGCATCCCGGTGCTTATTGGCCGTCGTAAAACGGGCTAGTCGTCTTGCAGCAGTACTGTACGTCAGTGTTGCCGACTGATAGCCGCCTGACGGCAGTTTGACGAACCTACCCTGTCAGCATCTGGATGTCTTCTGCGCAGCAAATTCTCTAATGAAGCGTTCCGTCGGAATTTGTTCAGCAAACAGCCCGCCGGCGTGATAACAGTTGCAGCAGTCGGTTGAGGTGTTGGCGGTGGCTCGACCTCGGCGAGGCTGGCCGGCCTGTTTAGGTCGGCTTGACGATGAGCTGGTCTCATCACGTCTCGGGCAGCACCTCCAGCCGCTGATTGGCCGGTGTTGCGATTGCTGGCCGTCGCGCTCGCCTGGTCACAGGCCATCTGCTCTCCGAAAACTGCCACTTCCTTTTTCGGCACGGAATCAATTTGCCGTCCAATCAGCCAGTCTGCGATTTTGCGATCCTGGTGGTATTCTTTTCCCTGTCGCTGCTGGCTTTCTGTTCTGGGTTGTGGCTGTCCGCTTCCGATTGTGGAACCTCTTGGTCTGGATCACCGGTTTGTTTTACCAACGATGGTATCCGGTTTTGCGCACATGATATCGCCTCTGTATACTTGCGGATTACTTTTTTCAGCCATTGATTCAAACAGTTTGGACATCACTTTCCTGTGTTTTGACCACTAACCAGTAATGTCCAACTAAAGTGCGCTGTTTATCCAATACGTCACGCATGGATCCACTATTTCGACTATTCAAAGAACTGTTGCCTACCATTGTTTATGGGATGAAGTGTTATACCACTTGTATGATGAGTAAAAACCTGAAGTTTCTGATGTTAAAACGTTTCAAAGTATACCATGTGGGAAAATTGCAAGTATGAAAATCGTAGTATAAAAGGAGGTACAAATTACGGTGTAGAATGTCGATATCAATTATAAACGAGTAAATTTATCACGGAAAATATATCGTGGCCGGTCATGTGACTCGGAATGTTCGTTGGCAATTCTGAAAATCTCGTTTTTTCCGTCGGAATATTCTGAACACCAAGCGACTAAAATATATTGGAGACATTTCGGTGTAATTTTCAACGGCCAGTCTTAGCGCCCATGACATCCCGCCAGACCTTAATAATCGCAGCGAACCGTCGACATCATACACAACACACACGGATCGGTCTTGCAGCTGGTCTTTTGCCCTGCAAATGTTGCTCAAGTCACTAAGGAGCTATGTTTCAGGTATGCGGTGTCTCTTCATTCTTCTGGAACCAAGTAGGATCCGCATCTGTTGCGTAGTCCTCCAATTCACTCCTAGCCTCCGGGCAGAGTTCTCGCGCCGATTGATCGATGATAGTTGATTTTCGTCCTCGAGGTTTCAACAACATATTGAAATGCAAGGTATCTGGCGATATTTTTGGTGTTCCTTGCTGCTGGGCATATCAGTCTATCCTTCTTAAATATGCTTCCTAAGCTGTTTTCTGTCAGTTATGTATTGTTGTTATCACCAAGCATTTCAATTAAAATATGAGAGTAGCTTAGCAAAGTGCCGCTGTCCTCATTATGCATTATTTTCACCTGCGATTTTAAGGCACCTGCCGTTCCGGAAACTGCATAGAATTGTAGTTAGACATAATTTTGTCACCATTTGGGTTCGTAATCAACTGCATCCGGACGGAGTGTCTGTGGGCGCTGACGTGTTGTCAGCTAATGGAAATTGTAATTACTCGGGCAATATTATCGGGTCATGGTTTGAACTAAACGTAACTTGTCAACGCCAAGTAATCTTAGCGCATACCGGAGCTCTATCAAGTGCGAAACTACTCCTGTCTGATATCTTGTGGCATTTTCCCCTCGGCCTTGTATTTATTTTATGTTATGGTTTGCGGTGGAGCCCTTTTTAAAAGACTGCCATCCGGCTGTAAGGAGCTGCCAATGTACCAATTGATCCGAAGCGTTGAATACTGAAGCCCAACTGTGTTGTATTTTATGGAGATTGTTCAAATCATTGCCTGGTTGTTTTGCAAAACTGAGAATAAGCCATGCGTTGTTTATTTATTGATGTCACGATGCATGCCCTCCACGTAGCGTTTACTATTGTGTACTATTATGTACTATTATGGACAGTCTGGTTATAATTCACAGATATTTACAAAAAGGAGATATTTTGGGTCAATAGTGGGAGCAGACGTGCAGCAAACATTCATACACCAATGTAATATAATGACCGCATCATTACCTGTTCTACACACACTGTACTAGCTATACGAGCTATAAACGAGTAGTTTCTAGAAGCAATAGGAAAGCGATGGCCCAAAGGTGAGTTCGTAGCAGACGCACCTCTAGTTTAGTCTTCTGTACGACTTGTATTGTTCGTGGAGTATGTCAGTGCATGTTTATTCAAAGTTGACAGCCTCGATATTTTTTTTTCGGTAGGAAGTTTGCTATAGAGGAAGACAGATGAGTAGAGAAATCTCCTGCTGCCAGCCTCTCTGTGTATGGCTGGCAGGTGCAGATGGGCGGCTGCACGTGTATAACGGTTTCGCAGGGTGGAGTTTGCAGATATTTGATCGGCAATGTACGTCGGCTCATCCGTCAGAATAATCTTGTAGAGCAGAGTAAGGCTGTGAAAATGACGCAGATCAGCTGCTGTGAGAAGACCTTACTCGTTACGGGCATCAGCAATGTGATCAAATTTCCGTAGACCTGACACAGCTCTAGTGGCGAATTTAATGATCGTGTCTAGTCTGTGGATGTTTGCTGCCGACCCGTCCCCGTAAACAGATATGCAGTAGCAGATGTTGGATATAGCTTGGTTCTTGACTATAGTCATGAGGGTGCTGGTGAGCGGATGGTGCCGTTGGTCCGGCTCAGGGCCAGAAGTAATCCAGTGCACTTGCGAACCACAACAGCTACATGAGTATCCCATGTCATGTGCCGATCAAATGTCACCCCCAAGCTCCAACACAAATGGCTCATTTATCACCATGTCCCTAAAGCACACTCGTACCGGGACAATTTTGTTGAAGTTTTTATGCAATCCGACTGACGCACTGCCCACTTATGTGTCTCACCGTCTCACCGCCAGCGGGACTGACGCACTGCCCACTTATGTGTCTGTCTCACCGCCAGCGGGACTGACGCACTGCCCACTTATGTGTCTGTCTCACCGCCAGCGGGACTGACGCACTGCCCACTTATGTGTCTGTCTCACCGCCAGCGGGACTGACGCACTGCCCACTTATGTGTCTGTCTCACCGCCAGCGGGCCTGACGCACTGCCCACTTTTGTGTCATCGCCAACGAGACTGATCCACTGCCCACTTACGTGTCTGTCCCATCATCACCTGGACTGGTGCACTGTCCACTGATGTGTTTGTCTCAACGCCAGCGGGCCTGACGCACTGCCCACTTATTTGTCACGACCAGCCGGAGTGAGACACTGCCCTCTTATGTATCTGTCTCACTGCCGCTGTTCATCCATTTACGTGTCTGTCTTACTGCTCGCTGTGTGACTGACAGACCGCCCTTGCTGCTCGCTGTGTGACTGATTCACTACCAGTTCCTCAGACTACCTCAGTCACATTCACCACCCGTTCCTCAGACTGCCTTACTGCTCGCTGTGTGACTGACAGCCCGCCCCCTCTTCAGCCTGCCTTACTGTCCGCCGTGCGCCTGATCCACCACCGGTTCCTTAGTCTGACAGACCACCGCTGTGTGGCTGACAGATCGCCGCTGATGTGTGTGACTGACAGACCGCCGCTGATGTGTGTGGCTGACAGACCGCCGCTGATGTGTGTTGCTGACAGACCGTCGCTGATGTGTGTGACTGACAGACCGCCGCTGATGTGTGTGGCTGACAGACCGCCGCTGATGTGTGTTGCTGACAGACCGTCGCTGATGTGTGTGGCTGGCACACCGCCGCTGATGTGTGTGGCTGACAGACCGCCGCTGATGTGTGTGGCTGACAGACCGCCGCTGATGTGTGTGGCTGACAGACCGCCGCTGATGTGTGTTGCTGACAGACCGCCGCTGATGTGTGTGGCTGACAGACCGCCGCTGATGTGTGTTGCTGACAGACCGCCGCTGATGTGTGTGGCTGGCAGACCGCCGCTGATGTGTGTGGCTGACAGACCGCCGCTGATGTGTGTGGCTGACGACCGCCGCTGATGTGTGTTGCTGACAGACCGCCGCTGATGTGTGTGGCTGGCAGACCGCCGCTGATGTGTGTGGCTGACAGACCGCCGCTGATGTGTGTGGCTGACGACCGCCGCTGATGTGTGTTGCTGACAGACCGCCGCTGATGTGTGTGGCTGACAGACCGCCGCTGATGTGTGTGGCTGGCACACCGCCGCTGATGTGTGTTACTGACAGACCGCCGCTGATGTGTGTGGCTGGCAGACCGCCGCTGATGTGTGTGGCTGACAGACCGCCGCTGATGTGTGTGGCTGACGACCGCCGCTGATGTGTGTTGCTGACAGACTGCCGTTGATGTGTGTGGCTGACAGACCGCCGCTGATGTGTGTGGCTGACAGACCGCCGCTGATGGTGGTGTTGAGATGCGCTGGAGAGCCGGACGGCGACGTGACGTAACGTGACGTGACGCTGATCTCGGACAGGGCGCGTATCCTGGTGGGCAGCGCTCTGGTACACGTGGCGGTCACCTGTCAGGACAACCTAGTGGTGCTCCTGGCCGTTCCCGGCAGCAGGTCAGTCGGTTGCGCTACTCGCGCCGCACTTCATCACTGGCTGGAGCAGCAGGGGGAAACGGTCGAACCGGTCTCGTAATCAACGTGTCAAGCGTGTCAAACTTTGTCGGGCTACACCCAGGGTAGTTGTGCAACGCCGTATTAGTCGACGGAATTGAAGCGGAATTCTTTCACTCGTATTGTGTGGAGCTGGTAGTGACTGGACAGCTCGTAGTGACAGCGGTCGTCTGTATACGGCGGTGAGTCCAGCCCAAACTGTGGCCCAGACTGTGATCCTGATTGTGACCCAAACTGCGCCAGACTCGCCCAAATGATATCACACAGTGATGCCTAGACCGTGGTCCAGACTATGATCCAGACCGTGACCCAAACCGTGACCCAAGCTGATTCAGACTCGCCAAAATGATATCTCACACTGGCACCTAGGCCGTGACCTAGACTGTAACCCAGACTGTGGCTCCTGACCATAGCCCAGACTGTGGCTTCTGAACATAGTCGTTGTTGCAGTTTGCCTGGGCATGGCAGCTGGGACAGGGGTCGTTTGACAATGGCTGGTGATGCAGTTTATGTTGGAATGGTAGCTGGGAAGGGGGTCGTCTGTCAATGGCTGGCGTTGTAGTTTGTCTGGGGATGGTAGCTTAGGCTGTGGTCGTTTGACACTGGCTGGTGTTGCAGTCTGTTTGGGGATGGTAGCTGGGATGGGGGTCGTTTGACAATGGCTGGTGTTGCAGTCTGTCTGGGGATGGTAGCTGGGATGGGGGTCGTTTGACAATGGCTGGCGTTGTAGTTTGTCTGGGGATGGTAGCTTAGGCCGTGGTCGTTTGACAATGACTGGTGTTGCAGTCTGTCTGGGGATGATAGCTTAGGCTGTGGTCGTTTGACAATGGCTGGTGTTGCAGTCTGTCTGGGGATGGTAGCTGGGATGGGGGTCGTTTGACAATGGCTGGTGTTGCCGTTTGTTTGAGGATGTTAACTGAGACGGGGGTCGTCTGACAATGGTTGGGTTCCCGTTCATTTGTGGAGTGTAGCGTGGGCTCGAGCTGCCTAACATCTTGGTGTTTCAGTCTCTCTGCAGAGGAGCTGCACCAGCTGGGGCGTGATCTCTGGCAGCTACTTTGTCTGGAGTTCGGCTCCATTCGCAGGTAACTTTTCCACTTGTTTGTGGTAGCTCGAAGGGTATTCTAGATAGTGTTATAAGTGGAAAAGTAGGGTTGATGCTAGCCCTAAGAAACATTTTTTACTCCGAGAAACAAACGCCCAATCAAGATCTGTTTCCGCCTCCTCGCCTCCTTCCACATTTTCTGATTGCTGATTTCGCATGTTGACTTTGGTAAGTTGCTTTTCACTCCACATTTTCCCTGCTGCAGTCTGGTTTTGGCTCTCGTTTTTCACTTCGGTGACACTTCATCACGTTACCAGCTGCATTTCCTTTCATCCTGACTGCACCAAGGCAAAACTGTAATTGTGTTACGCTGAGTTGGCCACCTGCAATCAGCAGCGTTCCCGTCGTGTCCGGTCCTGTGGTTGCCATAATGATACATAATGAAACATAACACTAGTGTAGTTATGTTTCATTTCGTATTGGACACTGAAGTTATTTATCATTATCTTTAAAGATGGTTCAGTCAACAAAATACAAAATATGTGATAAGAAGTTGGTGCTCAAGTATTCCCCATTACATGGCACATTATATCCAGGTACCCGGTGCCTGTTGTGGCCTGACTCGACCACACCAGGAGCCTTTTCTGCCTCTGCCCACGGCTGTGGCGCGCTGTGTGCGGCCTGTCGCGGCTGTCCTGACCTCTGGGACACGGCACGGCGCGACGTTTGCTCCGGCGCAGCACGCGCGCCTGATTGACAGAGGTCCCTCGGCGGATGTGGTCGGGTGTGCTGTTGCGCGCCGCTCCGCCATAAATGTATTCCGACGGGCGCGGGCCGATATATCGGCCTGTTTGTCCGGCTCACGGCAGGCGGGGAAAGGTCATCGATCATCGCGATCATCGGGCCGGTCAGGCAGGTGCAGTCCGCTGATGATTGGTGGCCTTGTGCCCGTGTTCACGCGGGACCAAGTGGGCGAGTTGCACTGACGACAGCCGACGCTTCGATTCGGCAGTGTTTCAGGTGTTTAAATGAAACGATGCTGATACGCTTCTGAGGCGTACACAAGGAAAAACACGGTCAAATTGGCCATGTGTATCGCCAGCGGGAGCCGATTTCACGACGCTGCCAACCCCTCGGAGCAACAGCTGACGAAGCCTTCCAGTGGAATTTGCGGCAGAATTTGGCACATGAACTGATTAGGGAGAAGGTTTTAACAGAATAAGACTACCGTCATTTCCCCGGGAGTTTATCGGGGGATTTCCCAGCCAGCCTCGGTCAGCTGCAAGGCTGGGCTGAATCGCCGCGTCCGTATCACGCTCTGTGGAAGTCATTCTGCCACTGAACAGCTGTGCAGTTTCCTGTACTTGTGTGAGGCTTGGGCCGTACCGTCTTTACCTTGGTCCCATCAACCGCTTGCTCTCCTAGCATGAAGACATATGGAGCGGGCCCCAACAACCAACTTGGCAGCACTCTTTTAAAGACAAAGACATAAAAGATTAGTGCAACTATGAGCCACAAGGGCCCTTCTTGGTTGCACTCTGTACACTGAACCAGTTGCCCACCTAATCTGTCAATCAGCCCTCCCTGTAATACTGAAAAGCAAGCCCTCTATTCTTATAATGATTGTCTATGCTGTTTTTTTGTTCAATGTGCTGCTACTCACAATGTTTTATGGCAGCTGGTTCCAGTGTTCTACTACCCTGTTGGTGAAGAAAGTCTGCCTTAACCTTCTTCTGCTGTGGTTAACTTTAATTTTGAATTTATGACCTCTAATTGCATCATTTCTGTCCAATTCAAACATTTCCCCAAGATATCCTCTATGCATTCACACTTCTCCACCCATCCGCATGAATGTGTCTGTTTTTTCAGTCCACTTCATTTCCTTATATCTGCTGATAAGATTGTGCGGTGAAATGTATTACGAACTGCACTTTTGTGCTAGGATTGTAATGACTATCCGTATCTGACTAATGCAAATGTATCGGAATGTGAATGGAAGATGGGCGAACATGCCGTCGGGTCATATGTTCCTGGTATGTGGACCAATAGTTGTGCGTGAACATGAATGTTGTTGTGTTGTTTGTATTTTGTTTGTACTTATGTTTGCATTATGGCGTATGTTCTGGAAGACACTAGTGTAAGCGGGGTGAGGGAGGCATGTGAACATAAGTAATTGTATGACTCATTGTTCATAGTTATACACAAAGGTGTAATTGTTATGCCCTATGTACATTGAAGTGCCTGGTAATTGTGTTTAATTTGTATCACAATGGGAAGATTGTTCCGGTGCATACACGTATCCAGAGGAACGTCTTTCCTAGGCCTTCTCACGGGTCGCTGGTTCGGGGGAGAATGGCGGCGTCGCTGGTTCAGGAGAGAATGGCGGCGTCGCTGGTTCGGGGGAGAATGGCGGCGTCGGTGGTTCAGGGGAGAATGGCGGCGTCGGTGGTTCGGGGGAGAATGGCGGCGTCGCTGGTTCGGGGGAGAATGGCGGCGTCGCTGGTTCGGGGGAGAATGGCGGCGTCGGTGGTTCGGGGGAGAATGGCGGCGTCGCTGGTTCAGGGGAAAATGGCGGCGTCGGTGGTTCGGGGGAGAATGGCGGCGTCGCTGGTTCGGGGGAGAATGGCGGCGTCGCTGGTTCGGGGGAGAATGGCGGCGTCGCTGGTTCGGGGGAGAATGGCGGCGTCGCTGGTTCGGGGGAGAATGGCGGCGTCGGTGGTTCGGGGGAGAATGGCGGCGTCGCTGGTTCGGGGGAAAATGGCGGCGTCGGTGGTTTCAGTGGCCGATTGGAATCAATTGAAATCCGTTGGAATTGCCCGTCCTGTGAACCATCCTGTGACGGCCGCTCCTACTCGTCGCGATCGAGCGCATTAGGATGGAGGCCTCGATTGACGTTGAAGGATCAAGCGCTGAGAGACCGTGGGAACGTGTCGGATCCGGACGGTTGAGTAACTTTCCCCTTACGATGAATGACTTGGTCAAAGAACAGACAAAAAGTAAGGGAATGCGGTTTTGTTCCTCTTGGAAGTCTACGCTCGTGCCGATGGACAACAGTTACATATCTCTCAGTAGGGCTATTGTTTACATTATTTCGTCATTGAAATTGGCCTTCAGTATTGCATGCGGTATCCTTGCGATGGGCCTACCAACAATGGTTGGTATTTTTGTCGTAGAAGGTGTTCTGGGAATTTTTGTATTTTCTTTTCGGAATACCATGTTAATGGACGTGATTCGGAAGATGAGACCATTCGTTTTCTCCGGAAATGCTTACTTCTCGGTTTATCGTAGCGATAATTTCCATAATGCGCCTTTTATGCCACACTGCTGTTATTTGTGCCATAATTTATCCATTCCTCACCCGGCGCTCCTCAAGCGTGACTAAAGGAAAATTCCACACTCCACGTACTGGATCCAAGACTTCTTCACATCGAAAATGCTTAATTTCCGCCTCTGCCACATAAATGGCGCACCATTATTTTTCCACAAAAACGCCGAAAGAAACTGAACAGGCCGCACGGCTCGGGGCCGTGACGTGCGGGTGACGTCACGATAAACGTGTGTGTGTGTGTGTGTGAGTTTTGCCAGCCTGCCACCGCTTGGTGATATCGGCTGGTTCCGGTTGTGAAAAGATGTGTAAGACAGTGAGTAGCGTAGGGTAGGAGGATCAATCCGAGGTGGAGGTTTAGTAGAGTAGTCGAGCAGTGGTGAAGTAGCGATGAGATGGTCTTGAAGAGTAGAGTAATCCGGATCGATTGGAGATGTAGAGCTGGTGCTGTAGAGTTGTGTGAGAGCCGGAGATGATGAAGTCGAGAAAGAGAGAGTTAGTCCGACGGTGCCACATTGGGGTATGGGGTGTAGTGGGGGAGGGGGGGGTCACGATAAACGTTACACTTGGGTTTTTAAATGGTAATATTTGAGTTTATATTAGTTTAGATAATAGTAGATTGTAGTATGTTCCGTTAGGTTAGGTTAGGTTAGGTTTTCCGATTTAATTATTAATCCTCATAGCACTTGTTAGAGGTCTTGAGGAATGACGGCGCGCAGCAAAAGCCGACTCGTCAAAATAACCTCCGGGTCTGTTCACTAGTGCGAAGATGGTTTCGGTGCGTGTGACTTGTAACCCAGTCCCATATGATATAATTGAACTTTTTATCAGGACAATGAAGCGAATTTATACCTTTTTTAGACGCCACTGAGTTCTTCCGGCCGGAGTAATCTGTCCCAAGTGCCAATGCCTGCAGGTTGCAGCAGAGTAGACATGATCAGTGGGAGTGTTTCGAGACATGTCGTGTCGCCAAGAGAAAGAAGAAGAATGGGTGTAGGTTCATGACAAGCGACTATAAAGGTATGACGATGGTCCAGGCTGGACCATCTCATTAATGTATGTGAACCGTTTGTAGCGTTAGCCAATCGAAGCCTGATTGCAATGTCTGTGACGTCATCATACCGTACCGACGTGACTATGATGTCATCGTTCAAATTGAAAAGCAGGCATGTCCGGAGAAAACGAGTGGTCGCATCTTACGAATCACGTTCATGAACATCGTATCCAGTGAGAAAAAAAACATAAAAATTCACAAAACACCTTTTAAGACACAATTTACCCAATGGATTGCTGTCTTGCTGTCTTGCGTTTCTTTGTGATGAATTACATTACTTTGTTCGCGATATTGTTTAACTGTACATCTTGCACAACAACAATCAGCTTGTGTGCTTCTGGGAAGTAGTCACAATGTGCGATGCAATGCATGCGCATCATTCGTTAATGACCTGAGATCTTAGGGCCTGGTTGAATGCAAGGACCAGTTGGCAGAAATGTGTCGAGTGTTCTTCTCTAAAGCACGCTTTCCATCGGCTGACTGCTCCTCGATTTGGCTGATTTGCATATTTCAGTCCACGATTTCCAATAGAGCAGCTTCGTTATTTCGTTCTTTGTTGGCCGGGGTGATTATGGTGCCAATTTAGATGGCTTATTTCCATACATATCATTTCGGATCTCGTAGGTAGAGGCCAAATCCAGACCAACGCCGCCGCTACTTCAGCAATGCCAACTGTTTGATCCGAGATATTGTAATTTTGCTTCATTGTTTGGTGACGTACATCGATGCGGACCGAGTCCATAGCCTCCATAGCGATGCGGACTGAGTATGTAGCCTGTACAGCGGTGCGGACGGAGTGTGTAGCCTGTACAACGATGCGAACCGTGTGTGTGTGTGTGTGGCCTATACAGCGATGCAGACCGAGTGTGTAGCCTCCACAGTGATGCGGACCGAGTGTAGCCTGTACAGCGATGCAGACCGAGTGTGTAGCCTCCACAGCGATGCGGACCGTGTGTGTAGCCTCCACAGTGATGCGAACCGTGTGTGCGTGTAGCCTGTGCAGTGATGCGGACCGAGTGTGTAGGCTCCACAGTGTTGCGGACCGAGTGTGTAGGCTCCACAGTGATGCGGACCGAGTGTGTAGCCTCCACAGTGATGCGGACCGAGTGTGCATCCCGTCCTTTCCACTCTTTGTGGCGTAAGCTCAACTCTTCTGCTACTCGTAAGACCCATCATAACCCCGCCAAGCATACTTACAAAACTACATCGCTACCACTGCCACTCCTCTGTCCATGCTGACTCCAGGGTCGGATTTGTGCTTCATATTCTTGGCTGTTGGGATACAAATTGTCTGTTAGTGGAAACCGTGGGGATATTTGTATTCACACCCGGAGCATCAGAATATCCATTTGTATTTTATCGTGAATGCTGAATACTTCATCACGGAGCATTTCAATGTCAAACAGCACCTCAAAATGAGAAAAAGGAGAGGATATTTTTATGGAGATGAAAGTGTTCTGGGTGCCAAAATCGAGCAATACCTTTTGTTTCCAACCCATGCTACTCTGTTGCCTGTACCATCCCTGCTATCCGTGCTTTTCCGCTACCGACCACCCATGTTTCCCTATCACCTCCAGTCGCTCGTTCAGTGTTAAAATAATGGTTTTTCTTCAGGTATGAGATATCAAGACGAGCATTGAAAAATGTCAAAATTTAGCTTGGAATTAGCGTCATTGAAACTGCTTTTGATTTCTTTCAGACTAAAAATTGAGCCAATTGCTTTACGTTTATCATTGGTTTTGATATTCTTAATTTAGGAAGAGCTATATTCTGGATAGCGGGAAAAAAATATCCGTGCAACAAACTGGCATTGTATGCCATATCAGATTATAGGTAATTACTGCCTGAAATTGTGCCGAAATGTTCATGTATCACCATCCCATATCAAGAGGATGAGCATGGTACTTATAAACGATGTACTGCTAGAAAGGAGACAGAGAACTTCATAAGCATGTATCAAGAAGCAGGATGTCGGTACTTCTTGAGGAAGGATGTTGATTGAGTGTTCAGAAAGTGGTATATTCCACCCTATTTCGTAAATAAGTTATCACCGCAGCCGTACCGCCTGTGATAGCCACACCAGCCCCTGCTGGCCACACCACCGGGCCGGCCGAGCGCCGCACCACCATCGTCAGCGGCGTGCCGTGTGTGCCGGCAGCGCGTTCTGCGACGCGTCTCACCGGCCGTACGTGGACCACCTGGTGGGACTGGTGATGCAGCGCAGCCTGCTGACGGCCCGGCTGACGGCCGGCCAGCCGGGCGCGCTGCCGCTCCGACCTGCCGGCTCGCTGGACACCCTGCTGGGCCAGGCGCACGCCATCCACCTGCCGCGCCACGTCCAGGTGGGTGGTCTGTGGTGGTCTGTGGTGGCCTGTGGTGAATACACAGGTTGGTGGTCTGGTGGTCTGTGGTGAATACACAGGTGGGTGGTCTGTGGTGGTGTGTGGTGGCCTGTGGTGAATACACAGGTGGGTGGTCTGTGGTGAATACACAGGTGGGTGGTCTGTGGTGAATACACAGGTGGGTGGCCTGTGGTGAATGCACAGGTGGGTTGTATGTGGTTGTGTGTGGTGCATGGTGCATGCACAGGTGGGTGGTCTGTAGTGTGTGGTGCGTGGTGTATGAACAGGTGGGTGGTGCGTGGTGTATATACAGGCGGATGGTCTGTGGTGGTGTGGTACATGGACAGGTGGGTGGTTTGGTGTTGGCCGTTGGCACGGAGCAAGGCAAGCCTATGAAGTCCTAAAAGTGCAGAACTCGCGTAATAACAGATGTTATATAACCGTGTAATACTATTTTTGTTTCTACGATGGGGGCGCGGGAAGGCGTCGAGCGGTCTCATTGCTGTTTGCGTTTCGCTTATACAGGGCCATAGGAACATGCAGTGGGACATGTGCTAAGCTTTTGAGCAACTGAATCGAAAATGTAATCGGGAAAAGGGTAAATAATTGTGGGGCCCCTGGCTAAAGTAGCGGAAATGTGAGGAAGGATATCGTTGATAGGAGTAGGGACGGGGGTGTGACCACGGCTTTATCTCCAATTTGAAAATAGCTTGGGCGCCCCTGGGGTTGGAGCTCACTTGAAAACTGAAGGCGATTGTGCCCTTCGTCATCGTATAAATTATGCCATAAATCAAAAAGCCGAGGCCATGTATGATTATTAGGGTGTGTCGCCTGAACGGTTTTTCTTATGCTTAGTGAAATTATCGTGCAGATCACCTAAAAAATCCCTGTGGTCGAAACCAAATCGAAATCAAACAATAAACAAAATATGCGACAGGCCGATAAAGAAACAAATTTGCCGGGCGCCCGGCGTTGAAGTCTCCAGTGATGGCGCTCCGTTGCGATTGGCATCTAACACCACGCGTCGGCCGCCGTCGGAGCGCCGCCGCGGCGCTGTGACGAAAAAGGCGGCAGTCGGTGCTATGGATGACTTATGAATGGATTCTGGTAATTCAAAAACAGATCAGGGGAGCCGCGATATATCTGATTGTAAAGATTAAACTTCACTGAAGGACTGATCGCTCCACTTTCCTTTGTATGTGCTCCACCTTTCACAGTGCTATGAATCATCATTAGAATAAATTGCGTACGCACTAACGACACAAAATAGCTTCGCATGCCATACATCCCTGTTTTATTAGTCAATCCAAGTATCCTGTTCCTTTTCGTTACTCAAGTTTCAAGGGAAACTGGGATTATCAGCAGTACGGACAACCTATTAACGAGGGCGACACGAGCCGAGCGATCATAAACGGTTTCCAAGTGGACATTGGTCGGATCACTTCTGACGATATGGACTGCATAGTGGATAGCAAAAAAGTATGGCGAGCAAGGGATCGGATTAGAAGAGAGGTAGTAGCCCAGAGCCATGAGGATCATGCAGGTCGTGTATCTGGTCTCTACTTCGACGGTAGAAAAGACGACACGCTTATGACAGCCAGTTCAAAGAAGACGGAAGAGCACATTGTGGTTGTATCCGAGCCAGACAGTGCATATTTAGGACATTTTACCCCACAGACTGGGAAAGCGGAGGACATTTTTCAGGACCTGAACGCCGTGGCATATGAGTTTGGTGCGGATGTTTCTGTGCTTGGCTGTGACGGTACGAGAGTTAATACTGGCCAAAAAGGTGGTGTTATCCGTTTGTTTGAGCTCGGACAAAAACGCCCCGTCCACTGGTTTGTGTGCCAACTTCATGCAAATGAACTTAATCTTCGTGCAGTATTTAGCCAGTTAGATGGAATCACAACAGGACCTAAGTCGTTTAGTGGGCTGATTGGCCGGGCTGCTGCAGGCGCAGTATAAACCTTGCCAGTGGTCGATTTTGAGCCAATCGATGGCGGAAATGGTTCAGAAATGACGCAGGAGATTCTCAGTGACCTAAGTTCAGATCAGGCTATTCTGCACAGTCTGGCGCGTAGTGTCCAGACACTATCTCAGATAGAACTGCGAAAATGAAGATCGGTCCACTAAACCACTCCAGGTGGCTGACTCTGGCGGCGCGAATTCTCCGGCTCTACATATCAACCGAACAGCCATCAGACAGTCTAAGAATGCTAGCGGAGTTCATCGTGTGCCACTATACTCCCATGTGGATCAAGAAGAACTGGAAATGTTCTGACGGTCCTGGCAATGCTCTGCACAGCGTGCAACTTCTCAAAAGTTTGCGACCTGAGATAGCGGCCATGGTGCAGCCGGTAATACAGCGCAACAGCTACTGGTGTCGCCCTGAGGCAGTACTGCTAGCAATGGCAGCGGGCCAAGATCAAGCCACACGGGAAAGGGCGGTCACTCAAATCCAGCAGTGTCGCAGAACTCAAGTCGATAGTGATACTGACGAAGTGCGGAAGTTCAAGCTTCCAAAAGTGAATATGGGGGCAAACAGCATCATGGAGCTGATTGATTGGTGTAATGAGGCGATAACCGAGCCGCCCTTGACGCAACAACTGTCCGATGATGACTTACTAGACATCGTCGCGAGTCCTCTCGAAGTACCGCCATACCCCGTGCACAGTCAGACGGTGGAACGGATGGTGAAAGTGGTGACCGAGGCGTCTTTGAAGGTAATTGGTGAAGAGGCCCGCCACGGTTACATTGTGACGAAGTTGAAACACAGGTCAGCAATGCCAGTTCTCAGCAGCAAAAAGGATTTCATGTCGGGTTTTCTGTCGAGCATGTAGACAAGTAGTACAGTTATAAAATGATAGTTCGTACAAAAAATGTGGCCGCTCGTATAAAAGGTGACGTCGCTGTATGCCCGTCTTCTTCGGTTGTAGTGGAACGGAGCATGATGCTGATTTCGCCTGGTCTATTTGTCATAACAATAAGATATCAGGTGTCTCAGAATGATTTAATTGGTCTTCGATGTAAACAGACGAGGAATTTTGAAGATGTTCAAGCTTTCAAAAGTGAAAATATTAGCATTATACGCCGATAGATCTACTGATCGAAAATGGAACGAACAAGCGACGTAAAGTGAACCTTTCTTTCATGCGTCAGATATCCAGGCAACTTATTAAGCGACTGGTGCTTATCAAAAGCCTTTTACCCCACTAAACACTTTCATTGAGTTTTATTAATGAGCTTCATCACCAGAATCCATTCATCAGTCATCCACAGCACCGACTGCCGCCTTTTTCGTCACAGCGCTGCGGCGGCGCTCCGACGGTGGCCGGACGCGTGGTGTTAGATGCCAATCGCAACGGAGCGCCATCACTGGAGGCTTCAACGCCGGGCGCCCGGCAAATTTGTTTCTTTATCGGCATATTTTGTTTATTGTTTGATTTAGATTTGGTTTCGACCACAGGTTTTTTTAGGTGATCTGCACGATAATTTCACTAAGCAAAGTGCAATTTCCAAAAAAAAAGTCCTTCGTGACACACCCTAATGAGTATTGTATTGCTCCTAGGTCAATATCCGCACGGCGTTTAAATTTGGAAGCAGATGTTTTATGTGCGGTATCTTACGTAGTAGCCATCTATCGCTCCTAGGGTCTTCCTGTTTGTGCTCCCAACGAAGCTCACACGCAGCATGAACGCTGTGAATGCTGTTGTGGATCCCGCGTGAATGCTTCTATGAATGCTGCCTTGAATGCTGCCTTGATTACTACTGTAAATGTTGCTGTGACTGCTGCTATGAATACTGCTGTGAATGCTGTTATGAATGCTGCTGTGAATGTTGGACACGACATTCCGAAGGTGAAGCGCCCCACCGGCAGTTTAGTCGGCCAACTGCACGCACTGGCGGTCAAACGATGGCTTCCGAGTCACCGCAGCAGCCGAGGATGTCCAATTAGCACTGGTCGTCGACAGCCAATTAGAGCGCTTCTCGCGGTACGGACGGCTGACGTCATTCTGAGATATTGGCTCCGCCCCGGTGACCTGCAGCATCCTGCCAAGGATCTGTCTGATGCGTGCCGCTTCGTGCAAAAGATGACCCAATTCTGCAGTGGAAATTCGCCATTGATATTTGCCAGTGTCTCCAAATTGGCAGAATGTAATTTCCTCGGTCCGCTAGGGCTCCCTGGATTGTGGTTTTTCCCATCGTAGGTGGCAATGGATGTTGGCGGTGTTCGCCTCATTCGATAATCGTTAGTTCCGATTATCCGGTTATTCAATTGTCGCTGACTGACGGGCGTAATATTCCGTGGTGCTCTCGGATTGGATAATTTCTCATCCTGTTACCGCGCCAGTGATGGATGGATAAGTGGCGACTCATCTGGCCAGAAAACGAAGCAATAAGATGCCGAAATTGCGATATGTGTGCAATGACCGAAGGCCGTGCAAAATTGCCATCCTTTTGCTGCCACGAAAAGCGTCGGCCTATCGAATCAGAGGTGAAGTTTGTTTGCGGTGGGTTTGTAGCCTGGGTTTTCTTTGTTACCTCGATGCGAATCCACCTATGCTGGCTGCCTCCATCAAGTCAATCACGGCGTTTGGATGGTACGGGTCGTTACAGTACCATACACCCAGACACCCAGAACAATCTTGCGCAATGGTTAGTTCAGAAAAAAACCTGTTGATGTTATCATGTGGGCTAAATCTGCCATTAACCCGTCCCGTCTCGGGGGGTCTTCAACCGCCCCCCTCCCTCAGGTGTTTCGCGGATAGCGGACAAACGGCGCGAGGCAGCGCGCCCAAATTTGTCATACCTTTTCCCAAATCAATTTGACATGCTGATTGAAAATGTTTAGGTCAGGTCATCTAGGGTCATCGAGTTAGTCAAGGTCAAATGAGGTCACCCCCAAAAAAGTTAAACCAGTCGTTAGGCTTTAACGGATACAGATATTTTAATGAAACTTTCAGCGTTTGCTTATCTTTAGGGATGTAACAAAACGTACGAGTTGAATTTTTCATTTTGTTTCGTTTTTGACTACATATATTTTGCGTATTTGCCAAATTGCAGATCAAATAGCGGATTCTGGCTAAAGTAAGCATTTTGGATTAGGGCAAGGTGACTTCCAACAACGTTTCTCGGTCTGCTCTACTCATTGGAAAAGGAAAATTAAAGAAAACTTTAAAACTTAAAATTGTGAAATTTCCCCCCAAAAAAAAATTGGGTGGGCGCAAAAAACATTATAGCCCTGGTCGCTTTCGCTGTCCTTTTCTCATTCCAAATAAATTTTGTTTTTTTCATATATCCCCAAAATGAACTCCCAGAGTCAAAAACATAATGTAAGTCGTGAAAAGTCGTGAAAATCTAGCCCCCCTAGTGACGTCACTTTTGGTTGGAAATTGTTTTGGATGATGGAGCCGGACCCTACTCGTCGAGCGCTTTCCGATGACACCCCTTTCGTTTTCGTGCGATGCTTAGTTTGTATTTTAGAGGGGGTCTTCAACCGCCACTCCCCCCGCCCCCTGGTTCTTCCGCCATAACAGCCAAACCAATTGAGACGGCAGCTTGAGACTGTACCTTCAAATGAACACCCGGGGTATGTTGTGTAAGAATGGACATCTAGGTCATGTTTTAATGATGTCATAAAGTAGTTCGTAGGCTTCGTCTTTAACGTCTCAAATGGTTGCCTGTTTGATATTCAATCTGACCAACGTTTACTGACAGATTAATACAGGTACATTTGGTATACCAGTGGTCATTTGTTCCCATGTGATGTGAACTAGATCATTCTGGGTCATTTTGATATTATTAATTTCATTGAAATATAATGATCGTCTTGTACTATAAAAATATTCCGTGTGTGTAGTCTGTCTTAACCCGCGCACGTCCGGGGGGAACAGATATCTGCCCCCCCCCTGCGGTTTTTCCTCATTTGCCGCCAAACTAATAGGGTTAGCAAGGCCAAACCTCGCACAGCTGTTCATTGGTCTTTTCCGCATATCCTCATACATTCTTAGTCCTGGGTCATCTCAGGTCAGGTCACCAGGTCAGGCGAAGTGGCCCAACTACACTCGGAGTTCTAGGTGGCATAACTTCCACAATAATTGGGCGATTGATTTCAAACTTATAGTATGTCATCATCTCATCAGGGATCATAATATGTATATCGGGTTTTTTCGTAGTATTGACCTTAGGTCAGGTCGCTGCCATGGCTTCCCCATTATAAGGCTATGATAAAATATACAAATGTTTCCTAGTTACACATGATGTAATTTTGTGGAATGATGATGTAATTTTCGGAATGACGGAATGATGTAGATGGAAGCTATGCTCAATGTTACCGCTGACATTTTTGCTCAGTGACCTCACCAAGGTATCTGAGGTCACCTGAGATCACTACACATTTCTGAGCATTACGTCGCACTGCATTGAGCTAGAAGACTGAAATTACCGTCATTGTGCTTGTATCGTCAAGACGTGTCGATTGATACCTTACATGACCTCACTAGGCCTTGACCTGAGGTCATGACTTCATGACCTTAACCTAAGTTTCGGTTGACCTGACCTTAAATTACACCGCCTATTGTCGGTAGCGCATTTTAAGTACTGTCGAATAGCGTTCGCCATTTGTTTCTATCTGTTACAGGTCCTGAGATATGTGTCAATATCCGAGTCCCACCTGATCTGATCAAATTTAGCCTAAGATGGCCCAGTGACCTGAATGTTGACCTGAGCGAAAACAATTACTGAAACACGTTCGATAGAGCCCGTCACCAGCTATCCAACGCCGTTTTCCGTTTGTCGCTAGCTAGCATAGTTCCAGAGATCTTAGGGGGGCAGACATCTGCCCCCCCCGGACATGCGAAGTTGGCGCGGACCACCGGACGTGCGAGTGTTAAACTAGTTGCACACAAAATACAAAAGTGCCATAAAGTGTTTAGACTCAATCAGAGCCACAAGGACCCATCCAGATTAAGTCTGTAAATGGAAGATACCATAAGCCTGGTTATATTTTTTTTTTAACACAACCATCACCACATCCTAAAGGAACCATCCACCAACATCCCACAAGCATATCAATGCTTGTCTACCCTAGCTATCCAGTCCTATTCCCTTGATCCCTCTGAACACATGTGGATGGATTGCCTACCAACAATTTTCAGACTGCATTCATGCCTGCGTACAGGGGTCTGTGCCGTGCACACTTGCCATGAATCTCACCTCATCCATCACTAATTAGAACTCAAAAACATGATCAAGCATCAGTATCAAAAACATGAATCAAGTGCAGTTTGTTTATCGCTTCCTTGCTCATATATCTCACACTCCTATTAATTAGTCCTAACATTCTGAGTGCCCTTTTCCTAGCTGAGATACATGTTTTTCTGCTTTGAGGTCTTTTGAGACCAACACACGAAGTGTCTTTTTCTCTTCAACAACATCCAGTTCCCTCACTCCCATTGTATATCTGAAAGTCTCACCTCCAGGCCCCAGGTGCATATTCGTACGCTTGTCGTAGTTGAAAGATATTTGCCATTGATCAGCCCACATTTTCACGTCCTCCAAATCGAATTGAATATTACTATAATGATCACTACTGTTTGCCACTCCTACCTCATTTCGATCTTGCCAGAGGAACAAGACCGAAATGAGAAAGAGAAAGTGCATTTCCCTGCTTGACCTGTCGATACGAAAAATATGGCATACATACATAAAAAGAAACCCGAAAGCAATGATTTCTGCTCGGTGAAAGCTGTTCCACCGAAATGCGTTCTGATTTATCGTGACGTCACGTACTACAGGAGCGGACGGTTGGACAACAGCCGGCCTTGGAAAGAAGGCACAACCACTGTGTTCATGCAGATCTTGAAGGGATTATCGAACTGCGTGGTGGGGAAACTCGCTATGATGCAAAGTGGTTCAGCTCAGTTGCGTTGTGGCCAGATGTACAAGCACAGGCATTGCAACCCCCAATGGCGCAACCTGCTGTACTCAATTATCGGCTCAGCTCAACTGGTTGTACTCAACCGGCTGTCGGTGCAACCGCTTTACTGTGTTTAAGTAGATCTTGAGGAGATTGTCGAACTGCGTGGTGTGAAAATCACGCAGTTCGACTTGGTGCAAAAGTTCGATTAGGTATGATTCAAACAATATAAAGGAAGGAGGGGGCACATCTGTGTGTGGGTTGTGCACACGTATGGAAGCACCGACATTATAGTGTCCGCAATACAATGAATACATTAATAATATTTGGCTAATAAAATACCAAAATGAAACTTACATGGCATTTATTGATGAATAGGCCTTGCAATTAATACTGTGTCATGTCCCACTTAGCCTTCAGCACCATCTTGAGTCGTTTGGGTATCGATTCGTCCAAACTAGCGAAGTAGGAGACGTCATGTCGATCCACAGCCGCTTCAGCGCTTCCTGCAGATCCTTGATGTTGCTGGGTCTGGCGTGTTTAATTTTGTTTTTCATAACATTCCAGGTATTTTCTATGGGGTCCGGGGAGTTGCCCGACCAGCCTAGCACTTCAATATGGATATTACTGATGTTTTTTTTGCTGCCTTCGACTTGCGGCAAGGGGTGCCGTCGTGAGTGAAATAATCGCACTCATGAATCCCAAAAGAAATGTTCTTTAAGCACTTCGATATAGTTGCTACCCTTCATGGTGACGTTCTTCGGCAGGAAATGCAACTCTCCTCTGTCCTTATTGCCACTAAATGCGCCCAGGCTATCACACTGTCTGGGTGTATCACAGTCGTCACAGTAAACTTAGGGTCCTAGCGAGAGGAGACACTTTTCGGGCTGCGAACGTTCTTTGAGGCTCCCCTGACCAGCCTAAAGGTGCTTTCGTCGCTGAATATCACCTTCTTCCAGTTGTCCGATGTGAAGTGTCGATATGTTTTGGCAAAGGCAGCCCTTTTTGTCTTCATGGCCTCGGTGAGGAGCGGTTTCTTGGCAGGTCGGCGACATGGTATTCCCAGGTCCTTTTGCAGGTGGTGTTCAATCGTCCTGGTCGAGACGTTCTGGAGTAGAGCATGGCGCTTCTTTTTAAGTGCTGATGCGGTAATTGCAGGCTCTGACATCACAGCTCCTGAAGAGAGCTGTGATGTCAGTGCGTGGGGAAGTCGTGCGTGGTGCTTCAGGGCCTTTCTTTATCTTCGGAGTGGTACCTGGGGGTAGGGATGTGGCGATCTTTCTGATGTTGTAAATAACCTGCGTCGTGACTTGTTGATCTGGGGCGACACGTATCTCAGACATGCCCTGCTCAAACATGGTCAAACCCCGGCTCTTCTCAACATCCGTGAGCTTCTTTCGTTCCATTATGACCACTAGGAGCAAAGTTATAGGCCTCCAAAGTCGGGCGTCGTAGCAAAAAAAAAGGCGCCCAGAAGAGCATCAAACAGTTGGTCCTACCTCTCTGAGAGCCCGTCGCTCCTGAGCTCTCCCGCTGTGTGTGAGTCGACGGGTAGGAGTGGGTCCCATCTGCATACGTCATACCAAGCTCCGCCCACTGACTGCTCCTGGGGAACGCAATGAAAAAGTGTTTAGTGATCACCACCTTTTTTTGCGCGCGAGGTGTATGCATTTTTGCGGCCACTGTACAACCCGAATGAAGCAGTTATTTTCTGGAAAGCAGAGTGGGCATCCTGCAAAACGTGACATATTTTGATGACATCTAGTGGATACGGCGGGCCGTCGGAACTCAGTGGTTAAACCGTCTGGGAACAGAGGTATAGGGTTTGATTCCAGCGATGCCCGTCCTTCCTGCCAGGATGAGAGGGAGGCGACGCCTCGTCGCCTCGACTGCTTAGTGCATAGTAAGGCCTCGGGTTACAATAGTCGTGCTTGCGACCCATGTCATCTTGGAATAAATTTGCCGTCCATTATGACATGTCGTAGTGGGTAAGTGCACTTCAACACCCTAGTCTCTGGAAAATGGCTGGTATTGTTTGCTTTGAAAATGCATGATAGTCATGTTCACCTGACATGGTTTGTGTGCTGGCGAATGAAACAAACGTAAGCTCCGAAGAGGATTGGATAGGTTAGGACAGCCAATGAAAGACAGTTTTTTATTGATGCCGACTATCAGCCATCAACCTACTTTGATGATTGCTTCGATTTAGAAGTATAGCTAAGCTGACATATTTGACCACCTCGCCCTGTTCCTATCCACGCTGAACAGGGTGAGAATTGCGCCAGCACAAATACAACTTTTGTGATGTGCGGATTTTCTCATCTTCCACAAGCCTTCTTTGGTGGCCATTTTCGTCCCGTTGGTATGAAAAACCACAAGTTCATTTATTCTGTCATTCCCACTGACGTATTCGGAATATTCTGGTAGCGACTCGTTAGTGATGGTTGATTAACTTTTGTGTTGTTTGTCTTTTGTCGCGCGATGGACAAGGACAGTCAACAAACCTCTGTGCCCGTCTGTGGTCGTCGTCCGTGTCTGGACCCGGTGACAATCAGCACTCGGTCGCGCTTGGTCACCACCTGCCGGTGCGACACCGTTGGGCCGTCGGTCGGCAGCCACTGTCATTAACCCGCTGAATGTATGTGTCGTGTCAGTCGGGCCAGAATATCGCGCCCGCCGGCTGTCGTCGGCGCCGTCGGCCTTGCGCGCCGCACCATTCTCCGTTTTGGCGCGAACTTCGGCCGCTGGTCGGCATTTATCTGGCGGCATCTGACAGCTGTAACAGGGCCTGGCGCGACGGCCTGTGGCTGGCTCCCCGGTGCCGTCTGACAGCTGTAACAGGGCCTGGCGCGACGGTCTGTGGCGGGCTCCCTGGTGCCGTCTGACAGCTGTAACAGGGCCTGGCGCGACGGCCTGTGGCGGGCTCCCTGGTGCCGTCTGACAGCTGTAACAGGGCCTGGCGCGACGGCCTGTGGTTGGCTCCCTGGTGCCGTCTGACAGCTGAAACAGGGCCTGGCGCGACGGCCTGTGGCGGGCTCCCTGGTGCCGTCTGACAGCTGTAACAGGGCCTGGCGGGACGGCCTGTGGCGGGCTCCCTGGTGCCTTCTGACAGCTGTAACAGGGCCTGGCGCGACGGCCTGTGGCTGGCTCCCTGGTGCCGTCTGACAGCTGTAACAGGGCCTGGCGCGACGGCCTGTGGCGGGCTCCCTGGTGCCGTCTGACAGCTGTAACAGGGCCTGGCGCGACGGCCTGTGGCGGGCTCCCTGGTGCCGTCTGACAGCTGTAACAGGGCCTGGCGCGACGGCCTGTGGCTGGCTCCCTGGTGCCGTCTGACAGCTGTAACAGGGCCTGGCGCGACGGCCTGTGGCGAGCCCCTGATGCCGTCTGACAGCTGTAACAGGGCCTGGCGCGACGGTCTGTGGCGGGCTCCCTGGTGCCGTCTGACAGCTGTAACAGGGCCTGGCGCGACGGCCTGTGGCTGGCTCCCTGGTGCCGTCTGACAGCTGTAACAGGGCCTGGCGCGACGGCCTGTGGCGGGCTCCCTGGTGCCGTCTGACAGCTGTAACAGGGCCTGGCGGGACGGCCTGTGGCGGGCTCCCTGGTGCCTTCTGACAGCTGTAACAGGGCCTGGCGCGACGGCCTGTGGCGGGCTCCCTGGAGCCGTCTGACAGCTGTAACAGGGCCTGGCGCGACGGCCTGTGGCGGGCTCCCTGGTGCCGTCTGACAGCTGTAACAGGGCCTGGCGCGACGGCCTGTGGCGGGCTCCCTGGTGCCGACTGGCCCGTCGGCTGGCGACGCTCGCTGATTGTGTGCGGCCGCCTTCAATTACTGGATTCCTCCGGGCATCGCGGCCCGGACCGCCGCCGCTCCTTAGCCGGCATCCCCTCGGCGTCGGGGACGATGCGACGCGCTTGCGACTCCCGACAAGGTAGCCCATGCGGTGGTTTGCTCGAACATAAATATGATGCAAGATGCATTGTCCGAAACAGGGACTTCGCATCAGCGGTGCATTGTACGTACGCCCCACAAATATAATGCAAAGTTGTTTCAAGCAGGGGATCCAGACCGTCATCGGGTCACCTCCCGGACTCCCCACCCAAGGGCACTGGAGACTTGTGCGCTGGAGATGAGGCCATTTCGCTGGTGTTCGGTGGGCCGAGTAACATTTGTCGTGGGTACGTGTCCGCTTCTCTATTGGAGCGAGATGGCCCTGGGATTGAACTGACTCGTCCAGAAAACTACTGACTCGTCCAGAAAACTACCAGTTGGCGTCGATACATTGGTTCAGAATTCCTCACGTTGATTTCGATGTATAACCCGAAGCTGCCATGTCCTTTGGACATGCCATCATTCTCCATGACGCTCGACATGGGAGCATGTTGACATGGTTCGTATTTTAACGTGTCAGCACCAATGCTTGCTCCGGAAGTTGACATATCGCCAACCAACCCACGTGGCCGAGAGGGTCCCTCGATGACCGCCGAAGCGGCGGTACCGAGCACGTTCGTGCCGGTCACAGTTGAGGGCGGCCGAGACGGCGGCGGGGCCGACCATGTGGCACGGTCCGCGTCCCGACGCCGCCGCCGCCGCCGCCGCCACCGCCGCCACCTCGTTACTGTCGTTGCGTCCCAATAGCTGGCCGTGCAATTTGGCTCGACCAGATTAACTGCGGCCGACGGCCGCCGACCTGTAATGGGCGTCACCTCGGCATCAGTCTCGGCCACCGCCGCACGTTGTTTGTGCCTCTCTGATGCGCTGTTGGCTCATTGTTTCAGTGACGCCGCGCTCCTGGGCACACGTTTTGTCGGGAGCCTGCAGGCAAATGACATGTTCAGAACTGATTCTGATTTTGTGGCATGCAGTGACGCCAAGCGAAAGCAAGTTAAAAGGAAGCCGATAGACCAACGGTTCACGCGGTTGTATCGTAACTCAAAGGTGACAGGTCGGAAGATTGCAAGCTCACGGGATTTGCGCTTTCCGAAACCCTGCAGTGCAAGAGAATACAGTGATGTATGACCTGAGTGGCTCAGCGCTTCGTAAAGAACTTAAGCAATGGACACACGGACTGTTCGATCGATTGGAAATATTGTGGCTGCTGCTCTTGTATTTTATCTTATCAACAATAGAAATTGCGATAGCATATTATTACTACCCACAGTCACAGTAGCACTGCTTGAGTATGTCTGAAATGATTAGAATCAATATTTGCATGTATTGCACACGCAGAGGTTTTTCGCTTCGCATTTCTATGCGGGGACTGTTCATTTAGCATGTACCATGAGGTGTAGCTACTCGTAATATTTTGTGTTAAACTACACATGGGAGAGCGAGATTTCACTGTCATTAACATGTTTGAGCTACTATGGGGAGACTGGACACTGCCGCAGCTTCCCAATTTATGTACTTCTGGCACCGGGCGAAGATGTGACGTTTGAATCGTTTTTTGCCGTGTATGTGGTGAGTCTCGTTGCTCGTTTCCCATACGAAATCAGTCTGTGCAGATTGCTGTTTACGGCCGTAGCCAGCGGACTGTAAAGCAATTTTCTGATTCGTTTACCGGTCCAGAAAACAAGGCTACTCGTGTTGATTTGTCCGCCGATTGATTAATTGCTTGTCGCCCGTCTCCCATTGCTTTCTAGGACACCGGTGAATGAAACGACAATGGAGAATCGAAATCTGAATGCTTCGGATGTAGTTAGTTTGCTGCTTCATCAATAATGTTGTACATAAAATTGATTATGTTGTGTTCGATGGAAAACATAGGGGAGTTCGCTTCAGGCGTTTGTGCTATGCCCTAGCGGCGTGTAGTTTTTTTTAACACAAACGATAATCCGATATAACAGCCGTTTTCACAAAGTTTTTCGTGACACCTTTAGTAGCACACGTTCAGCACAGTTTGGCTAATTTCGAAGTAGCAACACCGATGGAAAGTAATTCTGATATTCCTGTTTTCGACATAACTTTACTTTGAAAATCAGGTCTGAGCAGCACCGGCCAGCACTTGGCATCAGCCGGCAGCACCTGCTGGTTATCATCGAGCAGCAGTGTTACTCAGTTTCCTCATTCATCCCTGGTTCGGGTACGAAGCGCCAACCAGAATGACGCAAATTTGCTCCTACTTTTGCGTATCATTACTAATTTTCACCCACGCCTTCCTTCTTTTTCTTAGCAGACTTGAAAAGTAAAAATATTACCATCCTTCGACTTAAGTCAAACATAAGAATTCGGGCTTTTTAATTATTGAGTGTTCTTACTGTACGAATGAATGATGATCCCTTCCACACAAAAGGGTGAAGTTATGAATTATGTGTTCTTAATTTTCACCATAAATCGCTCGAATTTTGCATTCTTCCATGTTGAGAAGCAATTTTTTCCTCTAACACTCTGATGAAATCTCAATTTTGGGATACAGTCCCGGGATATGGAAATTGTTTCCCGGTTGGCCTCAGCCTCTGCCGTACCGTGTTCATTCAGAAAAGTTCCTGGATGTAGCGACTCTTTGTAGGACAATTTTTCAGTTCTGAATACCTTGGCAATGTAGATTGTCTGATTCAGCAGAATAAATATTCCAAACGTGCTCCAAAAAGGCTACTTCGTCAGTAGCCGTTTTCACGAAGCTTTTATGGATACATTCTGTGGTGCACTGGTAGCGGAAGCACACCTGTCGCTAATTTCTTAATTTGAAGTGGATTTAGCAGCAGGCTTGCCGATTTCAGGCTATAGTCTGTTTGTGTTCCTGGTAAGGTATGTCTTGGTCGCTATTTTCGTAGCTTGCTTGGGCTCTTGGTACGGTATGTCTTGGTACGTTTTTTTCTGTTTACGGAACCACGACAACATCGCAAAGTAATCTAGGAATACAAGCCAGATACGATTCTACCTAACGTTCTACGGTTCTACCTAACATTGATTCATCTTTCGTATGACAATGTCGATCGAAGGTGAATACTATTATTTTTCCTAGCTGAATGATGTGGTGTGCATTATTTCAATAAATTAATGCTCGTATGATCAGTACCAGCCATGTCAATCACTGGAAGTAACATGCTCGAATGCAATTAGATGATTAATTCCGATCACCCGTTCCGGCGATGATTGCTGCGTTTAGCCAACTTGTGTGCTAAGTGATCCGATAACTGTAACATGATTAAGATAGAAGCATGCAGCCTTTGGCTTTTTGCTTCTTCTTGCTTCTCTTCTTGTTGACTTCTTGCGCTGTGGTGCAGTATTTCTTGATGTACTCTATTATGTTACAGCTTTCTTAAATATGTTTAGCTCGGCTGCGGTGTTCGTTATTATCCATTGCCGTGTGGCAATGCTTCCGAAGCCATGTCGTCTTGACAGACGTGATCGTAGCTCGTAAAAATGTGAACAAAAATTAAACTTACAGTGAAACTTACCACAATGAAACCGTAAACCAGGCAGACGACACCACATGGCGTCGAAAGGGCATTGGGTATAAAATGTTCGCGCACCGAAGCGCATGCCTGACACCTCGCTATTTGTTGATGTTCAGGAATTTCAGCTGCAAAATGACATGGCGTTTCAACGGCTGCTGGCCTTCCAAGGCATTGTTGCTGGGACTGCGCGTCACTGCCCTTTGTGCAGCTCGCACTCTGTATTGATAGCACTGGTGTCGGTTTTGGTCTGACATACCGTGCTGCTGGTGTGGGTCTGACAAGTTGTGCTGCTGGTGTGGGTATGAGCAGTCTGTGCTGCTGGTGTGGGTCTGATAGACTGTGCTTCTGGTGTGGGTCTGCCAGACTGTGCTGCTTGTGTGGGTCTGAGCAGACTGTGCTGCTGGTGTGGGTCTGAGCAGACCGTGCTGCTGGTGTGGGTCTGACAAGTTGTGCTGCTGGTGTGGGTATGAGCAGACCGTGCTGCTGGTGTGGGTCTGACAAGTTGTGCTACTGGTGTGGGTCTGAGCAGACTGTGCTGCTGGTGTGGGTCTGACCAGACTGTGCTGCTGGTGTGGGTCTGAGCAGTCTGGGCCGCTGGTGTGGGTCTGAGCAGACTGTGCTGCTGGTGTGGGTCTGAGCAGACTGGGCTGCTGGTGTGGGTCTGAGCAGACTGTGCTGCTGGTGTGGGTCTGAGCAGACTGTGCTGCTGGTGTGGGTCTGAGCAGACTGGGCTGCTGGTGTGGGTCTGCGCCGGAGACGGAGATGAGCAGATGTGTTACGCTAACCGGTTGGTCCTGTTTGAAATTAATGTAGGATGGCCTGTAACTGTACTAGTTTTTTTTTTAGCATTATAGTGAAAATGCAATGTCCGACGTTTCGAAGTCAGTCGGAATCACTTTCTTCAGAGACAATAAAACGTGAACAAGTTTTGTAGTCAGAATGGGTACAAATTGTACCATTGCATCGTATCATTGTACCCATTATGACTCAGAACTTGTTCAGTTTTTCTTGCCATTGAAGGAGTACGGCACTAAAGCGTCGGGCATTGTGGTAAATATTCTCACCTTAATGTTAAAGACTGATACAGCTACACGCCATCCTACATTAATTTCGAACTGTCTGCCATTCACCAGCATGTCCAACTTTCTTTTCACGTAAAAAGGTTATATTGTGTCGAAGCGTCTCAGACATATTTTTATGTCGCTGTAAATTTTTGTTCAGTCCAGCGCCGCCTCCAGTCCGTGTCCGCCATCGCCGGCAGTCACCTCTTGTTACCAACACGTGATATCAGACCAGGTACTCCCATTTGGCGCCTTCTGAACAGTGTTAGGTTGTCAATTACTTGTCTTGGAATCGGAGCTTGTCGATAAATACTCGCTCGCGACTAGCACTGCGCAAACATTATCATTGCATTTTGTTGGCAAATGTAATTTACACGTGATGCAACCCTCGAACGTCGCCTGTCTGGGCTGATGTCAGACATGGGATGAAATGTTCTCCCCACGGGTCAGAGCATTTATGGTGACTCGATGTGGCTTGTCGGAACCAATGACAGACGTGGGGCCAGATGTTCTCTGCACAACTCAGAACACTTGCCATGACTCGTTGTGGTCTGTCGGTATCGATGTCAGACATGAGACCAGGTGTTATCCCCACTGCTCAGAACATTTGCCGCGACTCGGTGTCGGTGTAATCAGTGACTCATTTGCCGTGACCCTGTTGGTATCGATGTCGGACGGCTGGGACCGCCGACGCTGACCTGGACTCGGTGTGCAGGTGCTGGTCGACGACAGTCTGACGGAGCTGGAGTCCGGCGACTTTGGCGAGGAGGTGAGCACACCCGGCCGTTGTCAGCACCGCACCAGGTAGTCGTCAGTCGGCTCCACCCCTCCCGCCAGTGGCAACCCAGACAGGTCACGTGTGATGCGCCACGTTAAAGCCACTGTCAGAGTGAAGGCCCACAGCCTGAGCATCCCTCGATGGTGTAGATTCTATTCCGTTTTTTTCTTTTATCCGTCTTTGGTGTTTCCGCGTTTTCCTTTGATTACTTAAAGCAGTTTCACAGTGAGATTCCACGCTCTTCTTAACGATGCTACTTTTTTAAATATGGATTCCAAGTGAGCGCCAAGATCTACATGTGTGCGTGTTTCGTATGGCATTGACGCGAGCTTGAAATCCCTGGTTTGTATATCAACCTCGTCAGTACAATGTACAATCATTGAACATTGCTGAAGTAATCTGTGGAAAGCCGACATGACACCATAGACAGACTATTGTTGCCCATTTGGTCTGTATTCTTCCGGTGTATCTCATGCTAATAACCAGCATGCATTTCTGAATTTGCGGGACCAGAGGCGTCTTGTCCTCCGGTTTCCTCATGGCGCAGTGGAACGCTGTGCGGTCCGTTGGCCGATTGTACTGTGATGGTTCAGAGGCCGCTACAAAAGCTGCAGTTTATTCCTTGTTCCATTGCTGGCACTGTTCATGTGTTTTCCTTCTAGAGTTCCATATAGTGCTTGGCCCAATGTACATGTGCAGTTGTTTGTTTCGATTTGAAAGAAATGCCTGATGTTTTTCGCTGGGGAATTTGGCTGTTGGATGATATGGTGATTGCATGCATAGCGGTGTACATCATATGAATGCCTTTCTTGCCATTTTACACTGGTATAACTGTAACACTGAGGAAAATTGTGGGTCAATTATCGGACAATTGTCTTTTTATCTGAGAAATCCGGATAACGAGCCGGCGAATGATAAGTGAAGCAATCTCCTTGCTTCTCCATCGACGTTTTATCACCGTTGACTATAGTAACCTAGGAATCTGATGCACCAGACTTGCACCCTTGACATCCCTGACATCGCGGCTTCTTATGCGATGCAGAGCACACCGTGTTATATTTAGCCTGGTGACCACTTCCCTCGCTGTGTGCTTGTTGTGGGCTGGGTTGTAGCGCCGTGAGCAAGGCTCAATTCCATTTTTTCGGGGAACTCGAGCATTCTCCGCCAATGTGTGACGCCGAGTGCATGTATTGTACGGTGTCTGTGGCGAGACCTTCAACGTGCACCCTGTTTCAGTCGGAAGACTTCTACGGCCTGCAACGGTTATACCTGCTGCGGGGCTCGGCATTGTATTACAAAGTGAGCACACGACGAATGAGATGCGCATCTTGTCAGCCATCTAGCCCTTGATCCGTCCCAGTGGAGATGGCATCGACTCAGATGTATGCAAAGAGTGTCGTCAGCATCATCATAGGGATGTTTGAGTTGGACGTTGCAATTGCCCTGCTTTGAAGCGTTTCTGAGTGTGTGGTGACGGGATGTGGCCGCCACAGTACCTGGTGACGTCACACCTGCCGTGTGGGAGTGTGTGGTGACGGGATGTGGCCGCCACAGTACCTGGTGGCGTCACACCTACTGTGTGGGAGTGTGTGGTGACGGGATGTGGCCGCCACAGTACCTGGTGACGCCACATCTGCCGTGTGTGAGTGTGTGGTGACGGGATGTGGCCACCACAGTACCTGGTGACGCCACATCTGCCGTGTGTGAGTGTGTGGTGACGGGATGTGGCCGCGACAGTACCTGGTGACGCCACATCTGCCGTGTGTGAGTGTGTGGTGACGGGATGTGGCCGCCACAGTACCTGGTGACGCCACATCTGCCGTGTGTGAGTGTGGTGACGGGATGTGGCCGCCACAGTACCTGGTGACGCCACATCTGCCGTGTGTGAGTGTGTGGTGACGGGATGTGGCCACCACAGTACCTGGTGACGTCACACCTGCCGTGTGGGAGTGTGTGGTGACGGGATGTGGCCGCCACAGTACCTGGTGGCGTCACACCTACTGTGTGGGAGTGTGTGGTGACGGGATGTGGCCGCCACAGTACCTGGTGACGCCACATCTGCCGTGTGTGAGTGTGGTGGTGACGGGATGTGGCCGCCACAGTACCTGGTGACGCCACATCTGCCGTGTGTGAGTGTGTGGTGACGGGATGTGGCCGCCACAGTACCTGGTGACGCCACATCTGCCGTGTGTGAGTGTGTGGTGACGGGATGTGGCCGCCACGCACATCTGCCGTAGTACCTGGTGACGCCACACCTGCCGTGTGTGGAGTGTGTGGTGACGGGATGTGGCCGCCACAGTACCTGGTGACGCCACACCTGCCGTGTGGGAGTGTGTGGTGACGGGATGTGGCCGCCACAGTACCTGGTGGCGTCACACCTACTGTGTGGGAGTGTGTGGTGACGGGATGTGGCCGCCACAGTACCTGGTGACGCCACATCTGCCGTGTGTGAGTGTGTGGTGACGGGATGTGGCCGCCACAGTACCTGGTGACGCCACATCTGCCGTTGTGACGCACATGCCGTGTGAGTGTGTGGTGACGGTGTGGCACCACAGTACCTGGTGACGCCACATCTGCCGTGTGTGAGTGTGTGGTGACGGGATGTGGCCGCCACAGTACCTGGTGACGCCACATCTGCCGTGTGGGAGTGTGTGGTGACGGGATGTGGCCGCCACAGTACCTGGTGACGCCACATCTGCCGTGTGTGAGTGTGTGGTGACGGGATGTGGCCGCCACAGTACCTGGTGACGCCACATCTGCCGTGTGTGAGTGTGTGGTGACGGGATGATTGGCCGCCACAGTCCTGGTGACGCCACATCTACCGTGTGTGACGGATGATGGCCGCCAAGTACCTGGTGGCGCCACACCTGCTGTGTGGGAGTGTGTGGTGACGGGATGTGGCCGCCACAGTACCTGGTGACGCCACATCTGCCGTGTGTGAGTGTGTGGTGACGGGATGTGGCCGCCACAGTGCCTGGTGGCGCCACACCTGCCGTGTGGGAGTGTGTGGTGACGGGATGTGGCCACCAGGGCTACCTGGTGGCGTCACACCTGCCGTGGGAGGAGCAGGCGGGCGTGCACGTGTTCCTGAAGCACCACCAGCTGCTGGAGCGGAGTCGGCGTGACGGCTGGCGGCAGGTGGTGGTGTGGCGCCGGTACCACCGGCCGCCGGCCGGCGCCCACGCCGCTGCCCACACGGACGCCTACGCCAGCGACACGTTCACCTACTACCTGCTGGTGGTGGGCACGGTGAGTGCGACAGGGTGCGATGGTACTGGTGGGGTGGCTGGGCCGGCGATGTGTTGGTGGTGAATGGAACGGCTGAAATGTCTGGCCGTTACTGGTGGTGAAGGATGTAGTAGTGGGAGGGTCTGATGGTGGTTGAGACGGTAGTTGCACTCCAAGCCCCTTGATAGTTCATACGTGAATTAAGAAGGCAATGTAATGCGGAGACTTACAGACATATGTAAGTGTGCAAAAAATGTATATTTCATTGCGTTTAATACTTCGATTTAAATACGATCACATCTTTTGCCGAGTTCTCCAATGCTTTCCAATGCTGCAACGTAGGAATTCATGGTATCAGCATTCCATCGTTTCTATCGTAAATCTTTTTCAGGAGTTACTTTTTAAAATTATTCATGATGGAAACATTGGGTATTTTCCTGCAACAAATATCGTGGAAAAAGATTGATGGATGATATTGCATGGGTCAAATTTCCATCTTGTTTTGTTTTGAAACGCTTTTAGACAGCGTAGGATTGAACCAGTTTGAACGTGACTGGGAAAACGTGCTCTCTTGATCACAGCACCTTTGTGTGTCATGTCACCGCCAGTCTGTGGAGCGAAGCGCTGCAAATTCTCGAATGTGTTGCTCAGACGTCATTGAATGTATGCTTCATGGTGTTGTTTTGTGATAAATGTGTATATCGAATTGCGTGCATTCGCCAATTACCTCAAGACAATTCCCTCTTACCTACCAATATTCATGAAGCGCTAGAAAACCTGTCTGGCGTGGAATGTTCGACGTTCGCTGACTAATGCATGACATGACATAATATTGTTACGACTGCGACATGGTCGATAGGGAAGGTAAGATGTGATGGTACGGGTTGAGTGTTAGGAAAAGTTCGAGTACGTTTAGTTAAGTGTGCAAGCTCATTAGATGTTTTTTTGCCAACCTGGCCTCCATACCTCGTAGCAGCTATTATCGCGCGTCGAAAGTTTCCGCGCCAGTTTCGCACGCGTCTTGAATGCTACTTGTTCTGAAACAAGCAAAGTGCATCCCAGGGACTTTGACACCGGTGTAGGACGCATCCAGCACCATCAGAGTGGCTATGTTTAGTGTAACAAGCAGTATCAGGGTTAAATGGTTGAGTTTCGGGTGCCACCAGTACCCTGGGAGAGAAGGTGTGGTAGATGATTACGTGTATGACACTGCTGGTACCCTCAGGAGGTGGCTGATCTGGTTTGGTGTACCACGGGCATCCTCGGCCGGCGGCGACACGTGACGTACTGCCCGAGTGAGACGCGTCAGACCGTGTGTTGTGTTTCAGGGGCACGCGCTGCTGGCGGTGATCCTCGAGTCCGGCGGCTGCACGGCAAAGTGAGTACGCGTATCGACGCAGGAGTGCTCCGCCTGTGGTGTGTACCGAGCGCTGACATATTTATCGCAAACACAACTTTATAGTGCTCCTGTAACTGCCCGCCGTTACACTCCCGAACTTCGATCGCGGAGCGATTTTAAGTTGCCTCGTGCTGCCGAGGTTTAAACTGCTGAGTCTGAAGTTGCTTTCCGGTGCAGAGCGTAACACTTTTTCCCCAACTCGTGCTGTGCTAAGCTTTGAGGCGCAGTCTTAGGTCATCCTTGATTGGTGCTGTATTTCTGGGTTATGAACCGGATTTGGGATCGGACTTCCCGACACGTTAGTCCAAGGTGGGCACACACCTTGATCATCACAGATCCAGTGGCGATCAAGGTCCAAGGTGGACCAATTTGGATATGTGCGTACCAATGGTGATGGCGCCTGTACGATGGTGTTGATTTTGGGTATGGTGATGTGGGTGACGATGGCAATGCGAATGGTGACTGTGTTGCTCTACTTCATTGATGCTCAGTCCTCTATTTTTTCTATGTTTCTGGGGAGTTTGAGGGCTCCCGGGTCGGTCAGTGGAGGTTGGATAAGATGAAGACTTGCCAAGGCGTGTTATGTGGCATGCTTTATTTGTGAGGGGCGGGATACTTTTTCGTGCCAGAAGTGGAGAGGATTGCCTGAAAGAGTTAATAATCACGAGTGTTGCTTTTCTGGTAAAGCTGTAGATGTGGTTATTGGTGGCCGACCATCGCTGCAGAGCACCAGGGGTGTCGTGCTTCTAGTGAAGCTTTGGATGTCGCTAATGCTGGCCGAGGTCGCTAAATGATCACGTTTTGGTCGAAGCGCCCTTAAACTCAAATAGCTCACTAAATGCTGGCCGACCATCTGCGTCGCTGCTGCGTGGATGCTGTTGGAGCTGGCGGACCCACGAAAGCCGGCAGTACTGTGCTCGTCAATGGTGGTGTTGGTGACGACCGTTAACCGCACGTTTATTGCACAGCCTGGGTGGCACTGCAGGACCCGACTCGATATACGTGGAGGAGGCGCAGGCGACCCTGTTTCAACTGGAGTCGATGGGTGTGATGGATATGTGCGAAAGCTGGTGAGTTCCTCCCGTCCACTGGTGCCGCTCTAGAACGACCCTGCTGGTTCCCTCTCTCCACCCAATCGGTCCACTGGTGTAGACATGTGTCGTGTTGTGCGGGCGTCTGGTGTGAATGCCACGGTCCGACATCAATCGTTCTTTAGGTGTTTTTGTTCGCACATTATGACATTCATGCGCATGTTATTTCTTGTATCCTGTGTGATAGAGCGAACATGCTAAGCCCCACAGCCGGCGAAATTATCTACTCCATCGGCCACCAGACGGCGAGAGATATTGACGACACTATATGGCCTGGAAGTTGAGTGCAGTGTACAGCAGCCCAAATTTCTTCTAATCGTTAAATTATGTGCGATGGTCCTTACCCTTATCATATATTTGCCGAATAATCATAGTGGTCTTTTCGAGTATTGTTTCAAACTGTTATGAAGTAATGTATTCATAGTTAAATCACGGAGATTACATGGTTGATGAAGGTGTCTGCTGCACCAACATATGTGGGTCTTCACACGCAGCTTCGTTTATTTATTCACCACCCTACTCGTACTCTTCGATAAATGAAGGACGTGCCTCTGTCTCCAGACTGGCTTTACCAGTATGAGTTTCTTTCTCAAATTGCAGGTGATAGCGTGGGATAAAATACGTCGCATTATATCTAAAAACATCCGGATGTTTTGCATCCCGTGTGGATGCCCTTTGATTGGTTTGTTGATGCCCAACTGGACATGATACCAGCTGATGTCTTGTTTACATCAAGCCTCATCGGCTTATCGCTGAATGTGTCTCCAGTGCCCGCTTTTGAGATAAGTGAGTGGAGTTGTATGGCCACTCTCTGGCCTGCTCACGCCACCCTCGGAATGTTAAGACGTAGAGGTTATCTTAGGACGTAGGTACGTAGGTACGTAGGTTTTCTTCAGCCCATCACTCTCCGAAGTGAGGGGTTGAGTATGAAGTGGTCACCTACGTGAATCATGCTTGGCTTAGGACCGCGTCCACCAGCGGAGAATACGTACGACGCGTATACTTCACACACTATGGACCAGGTGGGTCTGGTAAGTGGAGGTTAAATAAACTGCACAGAAATATAATCGATAATTTTTATGTTTACGCTTTCTGAAGTGAACTCCATGTATGGATTTTCATTGTTTCATGCTAGTTTGAATAAATATGTTATGCTTGATTGTATTTTGTACTACTAAAGGCATGTAAAGCATAATGCGGACGGTGATGAATGGGCGTCATAAGTTGTATTTGTCGGATTGGATTGGACTGGAGTTTAAAGAGACGCTATTCTAACGCCGGCCTTACCGCTACGTAATTCAAAGCGCCGATTTTCTTTTAGTGGTCTAAGGCCAGTGGCTCAGGTTGATAATTCATAACTGGGTAGTGGCAGTCATCCATCCAGGACTGATTTTGGCCAAATTATTTTTTCATGTGAAGAGAAATGTAGGTGTCACGGCAGTTGAAATGCACTTCCTAACGTGGTCTGGTGGACCAGAACAGGGTGGGTTCTTTTTGGTTTGTGATGAAAATCCATCCAGGAAAAAGTGAGAAGCAATGAATAATATATTTGCCGAGGAAGACTGAGCTGCCCATTCAGGTCGGTGGCTTTTTGATACACTGCGCCACTAGCTTCAGCATCTGTTGGCGATGGGCTAATCTTCGACATTATAGGCTGGGTGGCAGATGTCAGTGTCTGTCAGAAGTGTGACACAGTTCCCGGCATTACAGGCTGGGCGGCAGATGCCAGTGATGTCAATGTCTTTCAGAAGTGTCACACAGTCCCCGACATTACAGGCTAGGCGGCAGATGGCAGTGTCTGTCGGGAGTGTGACACAGTCCCCGACATTACAGGCTGAGCGGCAGATGTCAGTAATGTCAGTGCCTGTCAAGAGTATGATACAGTCCCAGACATTACATGTTGGGCGGCAGATGTCAGTGACTGTCGGGAGTGTGACATAGTCCCCGACATTACAGGCTGGGCGGCAGATGTCAGTGTCTGTCAGGAGTGTGACACAGTCCCCGATTTTACAGGCTGGGCGGCAGATGTCAATGCCTTTCAGGAGTGTGACACAGTCCCCGACATTGCAGGCTGAGCGGCAGATGTCAGTGTCTGTCAGGAGTGTGACACAGTCCCCGACATTACAGGCTGGGCGGCAGATGGCAGTGACTGTCGGGAATGTGGCACAGTCCCCGCATTACAGGCTGGGCGGCAGATGTCAGTGTCTGCCAGGAGTGTGGCACAGTCCCCGACATTGCAGGCTGAGCGGCAGATGTCAGTGTCTGTCAGGAGTGTGACACAGTCCCCGATATTACAGGCTGGGCGGCAGATGTCAGTGCCTGTCAGGAGTGTGACACAGCTCCCGGCATTACAGGCTGGGTGGCAGATGCCAGTGATGTCAATGTGTTCCAGGAGTGTGACACAGTCCCCGACATTACAGGCCGGGCGGCAGATGTCAGTAATGTCAGTGTCTGTCAGGAGTGTGACACAGTCCCCGGTATTACAGGCTGGGCGGCATATGTTAGTGTCTTCCAGGAGTGTGACACAGTCCCCGACATTACAGGCTGGGCGGCAGATGTCAGTAATGTCAGTGTCTGTCAGGAGTGTGACACAGTCCCCGGTATTACAGGCTGGGCGGCATATGTTAGTGTCTTCCAGGAGTGTGACACAGTCCCCGACATTACAGGCTGGGCGGCAGATGTCAGTAATGTCAGTGTCTGTCAGGAGTGTGACACAGTCCCCGACATTACAGGCTGGGCGGCAGATGGCAGTGACTGTCGGGAATATGGCACAGTCCCCGCATTACAGGCTGGGCGGCAGATGTCAGTGACTGTCGGGAGTGTGACACAGTCCCCGACATTACAGGCTGAGCGGCAGATGTCAGTAATGTCAGTGCCTGTTAAGAGTGTGATACAGTCCCAGACATTACATGTTGGGCGGCAGATGTCAGTGCCTGTCGGGAATGTGACACAGTCCCCGATATTACAGGCTGGGCGGCAGATGTCAGTAATGTCAGTGTCTGTCAGGAGTGTGACACAGTCCCCGACATTACAGGCTGGGCGGAAGGTCGACTCAGGGCTCGTCTGCCGACCAGGGGGTGCCGGCGGCAGCCACTCTGTTCCAGGGCAGCGCCAGAGGTGAGGCACGCGCACCTAACAGCTCCGTCGCTCGAGTCGCGCGTTTTGATAGTTCACGCTGATGTGGTACTCACTTGATCGGTATTCTTGTTGGGTGAGTGATGAGTTCACATGAGTTGTCGTTATGTCCGCATTGGGCAGGATCTGTGTCGGTATATCAGTTGTTTGTCTATGTGCCAATCTTCGAACCGTGTGGACGGAGAGTAGTGCAGTGTCTCGGAATTGTCAAAGTGTGATAGAAAATGAAAGTTAGCGATGAGTAAGTTTCCTCAGGCATCTCCCAATAATGTCAATAATTTGCCGTCATTACCTTATCTTGTTTCTACGACCCAAAGTCGAAACAAGCTGAAACCCTTCAATAACTGGTGCATGCCAAGAATCAAGAATGTTTTGATGCAACCATTGGTTTTATATTACACTAGGTATTGCCTAGAAAACCATGGTACTTTTCTGAACTATTGTGTTCTTGTTATGTTTCGGGAATTCACTTCATTCATTGAAGTCCATTTTTTGTTTATCAGCCGGCCTGTGACTCAGGTCCGGGCCCGATATGCCGTGTCTGACCATGGTATGCCGCCCCGTCACCAGACGTGCTGCCGTGTCTGACCATGGTATGCCGCCCCGTCACCAGACGTGCTGCCGTGTCTTACCATGGTATGCCGCCCCGTCACCAGACGTGCTCCCGTGTCTGACCATGGTATGCCGCCCCGTCACCAGACGTGCTGCCGTGTCTTACCATGGTATGCCGCCCCGTCACCAGACGTGCTCCCGTGTCTGACCATGGTATGCCGCCCCGTCACCAGACGTGCTCCCGTGTCTGACCATGGTATGCCGCCCCGTCACCAGACGTGCTGCCGTGTCTGACCATGGTATGCCGCCCCGTCACCAGACGTGCTGCCGTGTCTGACCATGCCACCCCGTCACCAGACGTGCTGCCGTGTCTGACCATGGTATGCCGCCCCGTCACCAGACGTGCTCCCGTGTCTGACCATGCCGCCCCGTCACCAGACGTGCTGCCGTGTCTGACCATGGTATGCCGCCCCGTCACCAGACGTGCTGCCGTGTCTGACCATGGTATGCCGCCCCGTCACCAGACGTGCTGCCGTGTCTGACCATGCCGCCCCGTCACCAGACGTGCTCCCGTGTCTGACCATGGTATGCCGCCCCGTCACCAGACATGCTCCCGTGTCTGACCATGGTATGCCGCCCCGTTACCAGACGAGCTCCCGTGTCTGACCATGGTATGCCGCGTCATCACCAGACGTGCTGCCGTGTCTGACCATGCCGCCCCGTCACCAGACGTGCTCCCGTGTCTGACCATGGTATGCCGCCCCGTCACCAGACATGCTCCCGTGTCTGACCATGGTATGCCGCCCCGTTACCAGACGAGCTCCCGTGTCTGACCATGGTATGCCGCGTCATCACCAGACGTGCTGCCGTGTCTGACCATGCCGCCCCGTCACCAGACATGCTCTCCGTGTCTGACCATGCCGCCCCGTCACCAGACGTGCTCCTGTGTCTGACCATGGTATGCCGCCCCGTCACCAGACGTGCTCCCGTGTCTGACCATGGTATGCCGCCCCGTCACCAGACGTGCTGCCGTGTCTGACCATGCCACCCCGTCACCAGACGTGCTGCCGTGTCTGACCATGCCGCCCCGTCACCAGACGTGCTCCTGTGTCTGACCATGCCACCCCGTCACCAGACGTGCTGCCGTGTCTGACCTTGCCGCCCCGTCACCAGACGTGCTCCTGTGTCTGACCATGGTATGCCGCCCCGTCACCAGACGAGCTCCCGTGTCTGACCATGCCGCCCCGTCACCAGACGTGCTGCCGTGTCTGACCATGGTATGCCGCCCGTCATCACCAGACGTGCTCCCGTGTCTGACCATGGTATGCCGCCCCGTCACCAGACATGCTCCCGTGTCTGACCATGGTATGCCGCCCCGTCACCAGACGTGCTGCCGTGTCTGACCATGGTATGCCGCCCCGTCACCAGACGTGCTCCCGTGTCTGACCATGCCGCCCCGTCACCAGACGTGCTCCTGTGTCTGACCATGCCGCCCCGTCACCAGACGTGCTGCCGTGTCTGACCATGGTATGCCGCCCCGTCACCAGACGTGCTCCCGTGTCTGACCATGCCACCCCGTCACCAGACGTGCTGCCGTGTCTGACCATTTGCCGCCCCGTCACCAGACGTGCTGCCGTGTCTGACCATGGTATGCCGCCCCGTCACCAGGCGTGCTCCCGTGTCTGACCATGGCCACCCCGTCACCAGACGTGCTGCCGTGTCTGACCATGGTATGCCGCCCCGTCACCAGACGTGCTCCCGTGTCTGACCATGGTATGCCGCCCCGTCACCAGACATGCTCCCGTGTCTGACCATGGTATGCCGCCCCGTCACCAGACGTGCTTCTGTGTCTGACCATGGTATGCCGCCCCGTCACCAGGCGTGCTCCCGTGTCTGACCATGCCGCCCCGTCACCAGACGTGCCCCTGTGTCTGACCATGCCGCCCCGTCACCAGGCGTGCTCCCGTGTCTGACCATGCCGCCCCGTCACCAGACGTGCTCCTGTGTCTGACCATGGTATGCCGCCCCGTCACCAGACGTGCTCCCGTGTCTGACCATGGTATGCCGCGCCATCACCAGACGTGCTGCCGTGTCTGACCATGCCGCCCCGTCACCAGACGTGCTCCTGTGTCTGACCATGCCGCCCCGTCACCAGACGTGCTGCCGTGTCTGACCATGGTATGCCGCGTCATCACCAGACGTGCTGCCGTGTCTGACCATGCCGCCCCGTCACCAGACGTGCTCCCGTGTCTGACCATGCCGCCCCGTCACCAGACGTGCTGCCGTGTCTGACCATGCCGCCCCGTCACCAGACGTGCTCCTGTGTCTGACCATGCCGCCCCATCGCCAGACGTGCTCCCGTGTCTGACCATGCCGCCCCGTCACCAGACGTGCTCCCGTGTCTGACCATGCCACCCCGTCACCAGACGTGCTGCTGGACAAGCGACGCTGGAGCAGCCTAGTGCGACCCAAGGGCAGCGGCAGTCGACTGCCCAAGGCCGGCGACATCGGCGCTGGCATAAACGATGGTGGGCTTTATCTGCACATCGGCACACAGACCCACAACATCCAAACACAGGTGTTAGTGTAGGCTGTGAATACCAGTTCCTGTATGCCAGACCGCCCGAGCACCGGATTTCATCTTTCCAAATGCAGCCTGGCTTCGCGTTTCTGTAGCTGAAAAGGGCACCGGAGCCTGGTGTATGTTTTGGCGCCAGATTGGTTGCCAGCTGTTGTGGCACACACCCAAATTGCCTGCGGTGGCTTCTGCAGCTGATAAAATGGCGGGGGATAGTGACTCAAATAGAATGAAAATGCCCGCTCCGTCTTCGAGGGAAAAGCTGCATTCATCTCTGCGACCAGCTTCTGTCCCCAGAACAATAATTACAAGTCATGGCGCTGATTTCGACATGAATTTGATGCCAACGTCTGTACGTCGGCGCTGCTTGGTTTGCCGAGAGCCTGCGTCCGCTGACGGGAGCTCGGTGTAGTCTAAGCCCAGCGCTTGGTGGCGCCACCGCAGGGCCCTACTCTACACGCTTCCTCGTTTACAGCAAGCGTAAAGCAGTAGAAGAGCCCGTCGTCAATTTGCGTGATCAGATTTTATACCAGGAAGATTCCCTAGTACAGTAGTCTCTTTTGGTGGTAAGCGAGGGTCCAAATGAAGAATCGAAGGTGATGAATTGATAGTGGCGGAGCTGGCCGCAATAACTTAGCAGCCCCATCACGAGCAAGGCAGTAACCGCACGTCTCCCTGATGAACTCTGCTGCAAACCCCCAACAACTACTTCAAAAGCACAGGGTGTCAGTATTGTCAGTCGTCAAACAATCAATAGGTGCCCCAAGCCCTGCGAAGTCATCGATTAGCATACTGTGCGGCACGTGCAGGTACTTGAAGAGCGCTAGCAAAATGAACTGCAACGGAGTGTCATTTGGATCCTTATATGCACCCATGGCTTATGGCAGCAACCTTATCTACTGTAAAGGCGGCAGGTATACTTAGGATTTCATTTTCATCAGCAAATGATGAAGAAAGGTGATGAAAAATCGCTCATCAATTCTCATCCACACATATTTGCAAATTTTTGGCATCTGCTGGTTTTTTTGTCATCACCACTTCCCTCTCCATTTCACACAAAATAAAGTTCAGGACACTGATGCATGACTATCAAAATGCCGTGTCTTACTTTAGGCGTTGCAGTTTGCTTTCCTTGGGCCTCACAAGTCACGTGACTTCCATGCAAATTCACAAATCGCGTGACTTCCTCCCATTCACCGCATCGGTTTCAGTAGATGCATCAGCGTGTCTTCAACAGATTCAGCGGCATGCATCTGCTGTGTTGGCGCATTGACGGCACGCTAGTTAGTTATTTGAGTTTAAGGGCGGACGGCACGCTAAGTCCTGGGTCAAAATTCTGTCGTGGAACTGAGAAAAGCCAAAATAACCAGCCATCTAACTGTATCTGTACGGCTCGTTCTATCATGTTTATTCTGGATTGAGCTACCACCATACCTGGCCTTGTATGTGACGTCAGATCCGGCTGTGACATTGAGTGTGACCTGTAGTGATGGCCGTCACCTATGTCGCTGACCGGGCCTGTGGCATTGGCGCCAGCTGCTGACGCTGGCCGTGAACTGTGGTGATGGCTGGGCCTGTGACATTGGCGCCAGCTGCTGATGCTGACCGTGACCTGTCCCGCTGACCTGGCTTGTGGCATTGGCGCCAGCTGCTGACGCTGGCCGTGAACTGTGGTGATGGCTGGGCCTGTGACATTGGCGCCAGCTGCTGATGCTGGCCGTGACCTGTACCGCTGACCTGGCTTGTGGCATTGGCGCCAGCTGCTGACGCTGGCCGTGACCTGTGCTGACCTGGCTTGTGGCATTGGCGCCAGCTGCTGACGCTGGCCGTGACCTGTGGTGATGGCCGTGACCTGTGCCGCTGAGCGTTCTCAGCGCCGCTGGCCTCGAGTGTGGCACTGATCGTGACCTGTGGCCGGCAGGTGCTAGCGGCGAGCAGCGCCAACCCATCTGGCGTCTAGACACGAGCGACAGCGTAGAAGGCAACGCCAGCGCTGAACTCCGCGACTCGTGCGTATCGTTTAGTGGCGCTTAGGTGCATGTGGTTTGCACTGCCATTCATATGTGTATGTGTTCTGCTGCGGTACGCAAATACAGTCTGTATCTGAACCGCCTAACCTATGTGTCGATTCTGTTAGCTTTTTAGTGTTACCTTTGTTTGGAGATATCAAATTTTACTGGCATTGCCTTGTGAATGGAATGTTTTTGCAAGTTCGCTGCCCATGCAATGTTGTGATTTCTGTGACTTGAAATATTTATATTTTCACGTGGTGCTGGTATCACATACTCACAGTAGTACTGCGAGGGGAAAGTTCATAATTCGTGTGAAGTGTGCACATCAAAATGTTCTTGATCGCCCTTACTATGTCGGCGAGAAGATGACGCGAGGCTCGAGGAAGGGAGTGGGAGCAGGCGGCTTCAGGCTGGGAGGGTGGGCGCAGGCGACTTCATTGGTGACAAAGTGCAGCTGACCGGCCATGCGCTCGGTGGTGTACTTGATATGTCTAGTATAGAACGGACCTCGGTTAGTCTTGAGCAGGGCGAGCTCTGGTGCAGGATGTGGTGAATAAAGTCTGAGGCCAGTCGTAAGCCTAGGTTTGGCATTTGGAAATAGCTGTCGAACAGGTATATTGGCACCAGCTCGTGTTATTTCTTCGTACCGATAAGGTACAAAGACATTCGACTTCCCGTTCTTGATGAAGAACATGATTTAGCACGGATCATTGTGCGGATGATATAAATGTTCCCGATTTCACAATGCGTATTGGGAAGCTGTACCCTGTGCCTGCTGTCCTCTGGCAGATAGCCTGCCTAGGAGCGACCATGCCGGATAACCGATTTATTTCACTGTAAATGGAAAGCGAGTGCTGGCAAATCAGCCGTCAGTAAAGCGTAGGTAGACCGTTTTGGCAGTTCGGGCGTTCCACGGTAAATTGACCGGGAAGTCATTGATACACCTCATTTGTCTAATGGCAATTTGTCTAAATGGATTTCTTGGTCATTTAGCACGGAAGTCACAGTTGGAGACCGTCATGTCAACTAATTGGATGTATTGCTTTCACCATTCCGGGTCATTATTTTGTGGTGCTGTTTTGATTGCCGATCAATTCAATCACAGTAATTAACATTCGGTTACCATGGAGAACTGTATCGATCTCAAAACTCACAAGAATTGAAGGAGACTTTCAAATTTAATAGATATTAAACAGTCGAATATATATTTTATCGTGGTTTAAACGCCTCAACGGTGTCGCTGCTAGACCATCCCCAAGGAGTGAACATCATACATGGAGAGAAAAGAAAAAGAAGCAGTTTCAGGTTACCTATGGTATGAAGCTACCTACAACGAAAGACACTAAGCACTAGAAAGGTAACTCCAATCGCAAGAGGGAGAAAGGTGACATTTGTCAGCACATTCGTCTTGACAAGGGCCATCGCAGACGGGTAGAAGACATTGTGCGGGCTTCTGAGCCAACATGCGGACCAGCTGGACGACAGGTTCAGCCCTGCTTCAAAAACTGGTTCGGTCTGCTCTGGAGCCGCCATCTTGCCCTGCTGGCGAACGCCATTGCCGGACATGTTGCAATGGACTGAAAGGACGACGCACAACGAGGGACCCCATATACTAGATTAGCTGTTCTCTGTGTCCCAAGTAGGGGGAAATCTCAGCTCTGTTGGAGAAACAAGGAGACCCGTCCGGCTCTGGTTTAGCGAGCACCTCATCAGCGCTCATTTGCGTAAACTTGCTGTGGAACATGTTGACTTCTTGCATGATTTTGCGGAAGTAAATTGAATGGCTTTCCAAACGTGTTTCCAGTTAGTGATATGTTTATTGTTCCTGAAGTTGACAGTGTCATCAGCAGTCGCAGCCTACCCAGCCCCTATCCCCTGGCTCGGAAAACCTCTCGTAGAGTGAGGGCTGAGAACGTCAACTTTGCTGAACGATATACAATTCGTGCTGTGTTTCAGTCATTCGGCTTCGGATGATGGCAGCTCTTCCACGGACGGCTCCGACACTGATACATGGGAGATATACAGGGTATGCTGCCTCACCTGATGACGACAAACGGCCACGTTAGCGCGTGGTGTGTAGGTGTGCGGGTAGACGCGTTAGAGAAATCCGGTCACGCTCTGGATCTCGCCATTTTCACCGCGGTGGTATCGCTGCAGCACTATGATAGCCGCGAAAAGTGTACTTGCGCAAGTCGAGTGGATCATGCTGATTGATGCTGAATGGCATGCTGCTTTGACACACTCCTTTCTCAGAGTTGGTTTAAAAATTAGTTTCGCTGGCTATCTTGTATATATTTTCGTGTATCTTCTTTCAATCATAGGCAATTTGTTTTTCACAATGGCGCTATAAATGAAATGAGTATGATAGAGCAGAACAGAACTACCATTCCCGCTCTATCAGTCACACCCGTAGGTTCCAGCCTCCATAATTCAGGTATGGATGGTTTCTAATGAGTGTTTTCATGATACGACAAAATGTGATAAATGTTATCGCACATTTTGGATTGAGAATGTGTGCCACCCATTACCAGTATTGTCTCACCAAATCGTCACCTTCGAATGTATTCTCTTCGATGAATTTAACCCTGCTTGCCACTCGTCTTAGCATGAGCTGGGTTCAAATGTCCATCGAGCATGTAACCAAACCAAGATTTGTATTGGAAGTGGCAATATATATATATATATATAGCCGTTATTTAATTATCGTAGCCTAGATACAACTACGAATAGCTTGCCTCCAACTATTCACTACACTACAGCGATGTAAAGTGCTTACATTGCTATTTTCTTAGTGCATGATTATTTCGGCGTTAGTGGCGCGCAGGTCATTTTTTTCGCCAGTGTGCATGTTCCCAAATTTAGCATTCGTTTGTGTTTTGACGTAAGACCTGGTCGTTGGCAGGGTCCTCCAAAAAGTCGACTGCTTCCTGATCAGTACGACTTGATGGAGAACAAGAAGATCTACATCGGTCAGGCATTGGAGGATTGTAGACGGTACATGCTCGCGACTTCGAAGATTCCTGGGGAACACCGCTTCATTACACAATGGTCCTCCCCCTCTTTTGATGCTCCTATGTCTGGATCACGTCACAACTGTACGGTTAAAGTAATACTGTAGTATCCAACTCTTGCTTTCACTGCGAAGCATATACCGAACGCCTCCAATTTCTTTTAGGGAATTACTCTCTCAACAGGTCATATACGCTAATGAAGCCGCCTGTGAGGTACAATATGACTGTGTCCGATACAGCCTCTCTAGTGTAGCTCGTGGTATCGTCTCCTGGCTGTTTCGTAAGACTGCCCGACACGTCCGCTAGCCACCGCCCCCTCTATATTATAGTGTTTCCGCCCCGTACACGAGCGTGGCGTATGGTACCGTCTCCCGGCTTTATTTGTTATGGTTGTATCCGACACGCTATCGCCAATGTAGCTGATGGTACCGCTTCACCGCTATATCAAAGCGGTACCTGATTCGTTATCATTGGCACAGGGGATATTTCCGTCTTCTGACCACATTGTAGTGGTGTTCGACACCACATTATAGTGGTGTCCGACACCACATTATAGTGGTGTCGGACAAATCCTCTCTAGTACAGATTATAGTACCGTCTGCCCACTATATCAGGTGGTAGCAGATACGCTGTCCTTAGCGTAGCGCATGGTACCGTATGCCGACCACATTTGAGTGGTGTTCAACACGTCCTCTCTAGCTGAGCTCTATATTATATCGATGTCCTACATGTCCACTCTAGTGCGGCTGACAGTACCGTCTCCAGGATATGTTCAACTGTATCCTACACGTTTTCTCCACTGTATCTGATGGTACCGTAACCCGGTATTGTGTAGAGGTGTCCGATGCCTCTAGCGTAACATGTGGGGCCGGCTCTCGATCACATTGTGCATGTGTTCGCTGCGGTCCGGTCCTGCTGGTGTTGGTGCCACTGATGCTCGTGCCGTGGTGCCGTGTTGCAGGATAGTGCCGGACACCATGTCACTGGTGGTGCAGTTTGTGTTGCTGGACGAGCGGGCGGCCACGTACCTGGCGCTTCCCGAGGCGGCGCCGGCCTCCGCCGTGTCCGGCAGCCTGCTGGCCGGCTTTAATCAGGCTGTTGGCAGACTGCGCCTCCTCTTACAGCCACCGTCCGCGGTACGTGGGTGAGGTATTGCAGTCGGGCTGTTGGCAGACTGCGCCTCCTCTTACAGCCACCGTCCGCAGTACGTGGGTGAGGTATTGCAGTCGGGCTGTTGGGAGACTGCGCCTCCTGTTACAGCCACCGTCCGCGGTACGTGGGTGAGGTATTGCAGTCGGGCTGTTGGCAGACTGCGCCTCCTGTTACAGCCACCGTCCGCGGTACGTGGGTGAGGTATTGCAGTCGGGCTGTTGGCAGACTGCGCCTCCTCTTACAGCCACCGTCCGCGGTACGTGGGTGAGGTATTGCAGTCGGGCTGTTGGCAGACTGCGCCTCCTCTTACAGCCACCGTCCGCGGTACGTGGGTGAGGTATTGCAGTCAGGCTGTTGGCAGACTGCGCCTCCTCTTACAGCCAACGTCCGCGGTACGTGGGTGAGGTATTGCAGTCGGGCTGTTGGCAGACTGCGCCTCCTGTTACAGCCACCGTCCGCGGTACGTGGGTGAGGTATTGCAGTCGGGCTGTTGGCAGACTGCGCCTCCTGTTACAGCCACCGTCCGCGGTACGTGGGTGAGGTATTGTAGTCGGGCTGTTGGAAGACTGCGCCTCCTGTTACAGCCACCGTCCGCAGTACGTGGGTGAGGTATTGCAGTCGGGCTGTTGGCAGACTGCGCCTCCTCTTACAGCCACCGTCCGCAGTACGTGGGTGAGGTATTGCAGTCGGGCTGTTGGGAGACTCCGCCTCCTCTTACAGCCACCGTCCGCGGTACGTGGGTGAGGTATTGCAGTCGGGCTGTTGGCAGACTGCGCCTCCTCTTACAGCCACCGTCCGCAGTACGTGGGTGAGGTATTGCAGTCGGGCTGTTGGGAGACTGCGCCTCCTGTTACAGCCACCGTCCGCGGTACGTGGGTGAGGTATTGCAGTCGGGCTGTTGGCAGACTGCGCCTCCTGTTACAGCCACCGTCCACGGTACGTGGGTGAGGTATTGCAGTCGGGCTGTTGGCAGACTGCGCCTCCTCTTACAGCCACCGTCCGCGGTACGTGGGTGAGGTATTGCAGTCGGGCTGTTGGCAGACTGCGCCTCCTGTTACAGCCACCGTCCGCGGTACGTGGGTGAGGTATAGCAGTCGGGCTGTTGGGAGACTGCGCCTCCTGTTACAGCCACCGTCCGCGGTACGTGGGTGAGGTATTGTAGTCGGGCTGTTGGAAGACTGCGCCTCCTCTTACAGCCACCGTCCGCAGTACGTGGGTGAGGTATTGCAGTCAGGCTGTTGGCAGACTGCGCCTCCTCTTACAGCCACCGTCCGCGGTACGTGGGTGAGGTATTGCAGTCGGGCTGTTGGCAGACTGCGCCTCCTCTTACAGCCACCGTCCGCAGTACGTGGGTGAGGTATTGCAGTCGGGCTGTTGGCAGACTGCGCCTCCTCTTACAGCCACCGTCCGCGGTACGTGGGTGAGGTATTGCAGTCGGGCTGTTGGGAGACTGCGCCCCTCTTACAGCCACCGTCCGCGGTACGTGGGTGAGGTATTGCAGTCGGGCTGTTGGCAGACTGCGCCTCCTGTTACAGCCACCGTCCGCGGTACGTGGGTGAGGTATTGCAGTCGGGCTGTTGGGAGACTGCGCCTCCTCTTACAGCCACCGTCCGCGGTACGTGGGTGAGGTAAGCAGTCGGGCTGTGGCAGACTGCGCCTCCTCTCAGCCACCGTCCGCGGTACGTGGGTGAGGCAGTACGGCAGTCGGGCTGTTGGCAGACTGCGCCTCCTCTTACAGCCACCGTCCGCGGTACGTGGGTGAGGTATTGCAGTCGGGCTGTGGCAGACTGCGCCTCCTGTTACAGCCACCGTCCGCGGTACGTGGTGAGGTATAGCAGTCGGGCTGTTGGCAACTGCGCCTCCTCTCAGCCACCGTCCGCGGTACGTGGGTGAGGCATACGGCAGTCGGGCTGTTGGCAGACTGCGCCTCCTCTTACAGCCACCGTCCACGGTACGTGGGTGAGGTATAGCAGTCGGGCTGTTGGCAGACTGCGCCTCCTCTTACAGCCACCGTCCGCGGTACGTGGGTGAGGTATTGCAGTCGGGCTGTTGGCAGACTGCGCCTCCTGTTACAGCCACCGTCCGCGGTACGTGGGTAGGTATAGCAGTCGGGCTGTTGGGAGACTGCGCCTCCTCTTACAGCCACCGTCCGCGGTACGTGGGTGAGGTATAGCGTCGGGCTGTTGGCAGACTGCGCCTCCTCTTACAGCCACCGTCCGCGGTACGTGGGTGAGGTATTGCAGTCGGGCTGTTGGCAGACTGCGCCTCCTCTTACAGCCACCGTCCGCGGTACGTGGGTGAGGTATAGCAGTCGGGCTGTTGGGAGACTGCGCCTCCTGTTACAGCCACCGTCCGCGGTACGTGGGTGAGGTATTGCAGTCGGGCTGTTGGCAGACTGCGCCTCCTCTTACAGCCACCGTCCGCAGTACGTGGGTGAGGTATTGCAGTCGGGCTGTTGGCAGACTGCGCCTCCTCTTACAGCCACCGTCCGCGGTACGTGGGTGAGGTATTGCAGTCAGGCTGTTGGCAGACTGCGCCTCCTCTTACAGCCAACGTCCGCGGTACGTGGGTGAGGTATTGCAGTCGGGCTGTTGGCAGACTGCGCCTCCTGTTACAGCCACCGTCCGCGGTACGTGGGTGAGGTATTGCAGTCGGGCTGTTGGCAGACTGCGCCTCCTCTTACAGCCACCGTCCGCGGTACGTGGGTGAGGTATTGTAGTCGGGCTGTTGGAAGACTGCGCCTCCTGTTACAGCCACCGTCCGCAGTACGTGGGTGAGGTATTGGCAGTCGGGCTGTTGGCAGACTGCGCCTCCTCTTACAGCCACCGTCCGCAGTACGTGGGTGAGGTATTAGCAGTCGGGCTGTTGGCAGACTCCGCCTCCTCTTACAGCCACCGTCCGCGGTACGTGGGTGAGGTATTGCAGTCGGGCTGTTGGCAGACTGCGCCTCCTCTTACAGCCACCGTCCACGGTATGTGGGCGGTGCATGACCGAAGCAGTCGGTGCGCCCCTAAGCCCAAATAGCCAACCAACCACGGTATGTGGGCGGTGGCTGTAAGAAGAGGCGCAGTATGGCAGGTGTGTATCAGATCGGTGGCTTGGTGTGTCTTGCGTACTGGGACTGGGTACTCAAGACTGTGCAACTACGAGGAGTGGGGAGGAGTGGAGTGCACCTCTAACTACGAGGAGTGGGAGGCGGTGCGATACGTGACCCAGCCTGAGGTTTGCTGGTTCTGACCTGATGTTGCTGCCGGTTCCAGGCCAGTGTTTCCAGCTCAGCAGATGTCGCCACCCCGCATGAGGCTGGCACCCTCTTCAGTTTGGACGAGAGTGACCAGGCTCAGACATTCTGGGTGGTCGGGTGAGTGTGTGCGGTCGGGTCGGTACTGATCATAGCGAAGCGCAGAGGCCGCCGTCTGCCCACTGGATTCGTGACGATTACGCTGGGAAGAGAAGGACGCTTGCACTGCAGAATGTGCTGGCATCTGATCGCCACATCTTGACTGGCCCACTAGAGAGCGGATCTTAGTGTCAAGTGCCTGCCTACTGATGTGAAGTGCCTACCTACCGTTGTGAAGTGCCTGCCTACTGTTGTGAAATGCCTGTCTACTGTTGTGAAGTGCCTGCCTACCGTTGCGAGGTGTCTGCCTACCATTTTTAAGTGCCTGTCTACTGTTGTGAAGTGCCTGCCTACCGTTGTGAAGTGCCTGCCTACCATTTTGAAGTGCCTGTCTACTGTTGTGAAGTGCCTGCCTACCGTTTTGAAGTGCCTACCTACCGTTGCGCGACAGCGCTACATTACGTGCTTACGGTGTTTGTAGCGGGAGAAATCGAAGCCAATTCATAATTCTAGACACGGTCAGTGCTAAAAATTTTATATTGAATGATTTGGCTCTGAATCAAATGTAATTCGAAGACGGTAGCTCCATATATCACATTTGTGTTTGCTTCCACCCATTAATAGGTAGGCAGGAGTGCCCCATGTCCGTGTGATCTAATTGCGTTAAATGTCAGGGATTAAAAGTAGGTCATGTGAAAATAGGGATTAAAAGCAGGTAGCTAACTCGACCACCACAGCAGACATGTCAGGATGCGATACAACACGCCCCTCTCGTGTTTCATACTGGACAGATCCCGCCTCCAGATATCAGTAAAAATATTGTCCTGAAGTCCTCTCTGACAAATAGCAAAGCAAGTAACGTCGAGGGTTCCTGGAAATACCGTGTGTGAGTGTTAATAGGGAACGCAATATTTTTTAGACCCTAGTCCTACATTTCGTCTCAACAATGACAACCCTAGATAAAAATACCAAGAAATGACAGGAAAACACGATGCAAGAAATCAAATATCAGAATAAGACAAGCACATCAAGCATAGCACTTCCTTGTCGCTAACGTGCATTGCAGAAGTTCATATTCTCTCTTAACGTATTTCCTGAAATGTTTTTCGTTTAATTTCCTAGGTGCATATTCAATTATATGGAAGTGGGAGCAGATTATTTTATTCGAGGCTATTGGTACAATAAAGTGTAATGAAAACATCCTATAATTTATGACGGACGCAGGTACTGGAATATGTTGTCTAACGCTGGAGCTATGTCCGAGTGGTTAAGGTGTCGGGCTCTAGGTAACAAAGTTCCCTGATTCAACACTAGCGCCGCTCGGGACATTTCCCAATCCCGTGGCCCACCGGCGAAGCAGTGTGGGCGACGTCATTGGCCATGAATGTGCATAAAGTGCGTCGTGAACCACTCAATAAACAAAATTCGTGTGACAATTACGTGATGTCTAGTGAAATTTCAGCGCTCTCTCGTTACCAGGATTCAACGCTAGCTTCTAGTATTTCAGTCTTTCATCTGACTATCATAACTATATCGATTGGCTGGGCTGATGGTTATTCAATTCAGCGAACACTCCAGCAATAATTTCAACCGTTTCAACAAAGGTAAACACCAGCGCGTGCCTTCTTAGGTTCGTGCCTCAAAATCGCCAGCCCCTATGACGGGCAACCGTCCAGCGTATGCCCGCCTGTGTCGCCTGGGGAGAGTGACGGCCGGAGACAGGTCTGTGTCGCTGGGGGAGTGTGACGGCCGGAGACAGGTCTGTGTCGCTGGGGGAGTGTGTGACGGCCGGATACAGGTCTGTGTCGCTGGGGGAGTGTGTGACGGCCGGAGACAGGTCTGTGCCGCCGGGGGAACGGCCGGAGACAGGTCTGTGTCGCCGGGGGACTGACGGCCGGATACAGGTCTGTGTCGCTGGGGGAGTGTGTGACGGCCGGAGACAGGTCTGCGTCGCCGTGAGAGTGTGACGGCCGGAGACAGGTCTGTGTCGCTGGGGGAGAGTGACGCCCGGAGACAGGTCTGTGTCGCCGGGGGAGATGCTGACGGCCGGAGACAGGTCTGTGTCGCCGGGAGATAGTGACGGCCGGAGACAGGTCTGCGTCGCCGGGGGAGATAGTGACGGCCGGGGACAGGTCTGTGTCGCCGGGGGAGAGTGACGGCCGGAGACAGACGTTGTCAGGAATGGTTGCGCCCTGAGTGAAGGATGACTGAGCGCAGTCCAGGTCGCATCGAGGTGCCAGCGTGATCAGTGGTGAGCCGTTTTGTTGTCCGGAAGCTTCGCCCCTGTCGTCACTCTGCGTTGTCTGGTTGGTTATTGGTTTTGCGACACATCGGCCGTTGAGTCATGCAGCGTCGCCAATCTCTCACGCCGATTGGTCGCGGGCGAAGAGTAGCGACAGGTGAGACGCGAACCCACAACCTTTCGATTGTGAGACGAGCAACTTACCCCTAGACTACTCGTCCCCTCTGTGTTGTCTGTGCTCGTTGATCTCCGTGTTGCGTTTTGCGTTCCAAAGTCAGGCACTGGTGCTGGCACAGACTTGACGCAGCTTCCTGTTTCAGCCGACAGGTGTCGCCGGTGCGACAGCTGTTCGTGTGTGTGCCGGGCTGCACGCCGCCCAACATGTTGGAGCTGGCATTCGCGCTGTCGCACGGCACGGGGCCACAGTGACGCGCGCTGCTCGGGCCGAGCCGACCGGCGCGCCTGGCGCCAGTACTCGAGCCGGACGTCGTCCTCAGGCAGTACGCTGGCCGCTACATGACCAATGTAGTCGATGCGCCCTAAAGCCCCAATAGCTAACTCAGTCGGTGCGCGGCCGGGCCAGCTGTGCCACGGTGTAGACCTCGTGTGGTGTGCACGCGGCTGGCATCGGCCGGCCACCTGCTCGGGATGTCACCCTGGGCGGTCCCCTGCTCAGGCGTGGTGCCAGACGTGAGATCACCTCTGAGCGGCCACCTGCTCAGTGGTGGTGCCAGACGGTCAGGTCAGTGCGCGGCCGTCAGTTGGTGGCCACTGTCGCGACCTCTCGCCCTCGTGCGGACGCGGGCGTGTCACACGATAGCAGCGCCACCCGCCATCTCTGCTAGCGTTCGTACTCCTTCAAGCGCCTCCGACAGTGGTCTTCGCAGGTGCCTTTTGTCGCTCAAGCTGGGGTTCGTAGTGCAGTGCGCATTATCGAGCTCTGAATATTTGTAGAGATGTGTCCTGCATTCAGCGTTTGGGAGTTGAGAGGTGACGAATTGCTGCTTCATGTCCGCCAACGGCTGTGCTGGTTCACCTATTATGCGTGATCGGACGTGTAGAGACCTTTTACTGTGTATTGCATACGGGTATATTGCATTGTCATATATATATGTCCGATTTCAAGCACACTGTTCTTGAGATGCGTGGAATACACTGTTATGCTCAGAATGTGTCTGACAAACCCGTATTGGCCATCAATGCGGCCGGTTTGTTCCAGCTCTTCCGAAAGTGTATTCAGAAATGTTCGCAGGTGCAATGTTATGGAGGATTCGATCGCAGACCCCGTCACCGAGCTGCTTAGTGAAACTGGAAGTTTTGGCTGTAGATGTGGCACGTGGTGTTTCGTCGCTTCGAAGTGCCACGCACTAGACCGACGCCACCAGTAAGCGTGCCAAGTTCACACACCACGCAACGGACCAGGTGAACGCCACCCTCATCCGTGTGTGGATTCGGTCGCTGTGTCAACGCAGTGGGTGCTCAAGCTCAAATTCAACCGTACCAAATATGCATGGAGGGCACTTTAGTACAAGGAAATAGATGCATTTGGCATGATGTAGGAAAGTTGGTTGTGTTCGGTGAGGTGTTTGCAAGTCAATGCCCCTCCCCCGCCTTCACCAACATAGCGTTAATGGGTGAAGTCGAAAAACGTGGTAGCAGTGCAATGGTCCAGACACATCACTACTGATCATACCTATGTACAGAGACGATGGATGTGATTGTACACTCAGTGGCGCAACATTGAGCGTGCAACTAAGAATAGAGTAATATACACTGAATAGAGTAGCAGACCTTATCGTCACCATGGGTGGAGAATGCCGTATGGCAGGTATGATCATGGCCATACCAACTTTCTGTGACAACGTATATTTTTGGAAAGGCTATTCAATCAATTTGACCATTTGGTAAAATTCTGACTGCGGTCTGGATGGGGACGTGGTCAATGTTCTAAGGAGTGTGTCAGGATTACCCGTACGATTGTTTAACTTCGAACGTGGAATACTTTCGAAAACAGAGGTTAGTTTATTCCTTAGAAAGTTGACGCCTTCCATCCTTAGTAGAGCCCGGATTGTCGGAGCCTCAAATTGTAAGTAAACATGACACTGTTGGACCAATGTCATATACCGAGAATGCAGACCACCTAAGCATGTGTCTAGCTGCATAATGTCAAAGGTTCCTTGGAAAAACGTCGATCCAGTATTCTGTAATATTTTAAGGATTCCCAGATTTGGTACCGGCCTGTACACATTCGTAAGAATTCACGCCTGTTCGTAAGCATCCGTATACGTTTAGAGGTGCCCATAGAAGTTCGTAAGAGCCCGTATACGGTCGAAGGGGCCAGCTGAGGTTTGCAATGGCCATTAGAAGTTCGTAATGGTTCGTACGCACTTGTGAGGGCCCGTGAGCTTCGTAATGGTCCGTAAGTGTTAAGGGCCTGTAGACGCTCATAAGGACCAGTAAGCGTTCGTAAAAGTACAGACGTTCTTAGGGGGGCCGACACCAGCCATAAGAAGTGTTGCCTACCTTTCCATTTCCGCCATGACGAGCCCGATGGCGCAGAGGATTAAGTATGGCCCCCGCGAGACCCTTCAGCCTGAGCTGGAGTCTCGTAGGAGGTGAGGAGTTAGCAACCGCCCGCATAGCCCGGACCAAGAATGTAGCCAAGGCAGAAAGAAGCCTTGGCTACTTCCCTGTGTCAGGACACCAAATTTTGTTTACCTGGAGGCCACTGATGATCTCACAGTTCATGTCGAGCACAATATGCTTGAGTCTCGGCTGGACCGCAGTATTTCCCCGAAGTTACCAAGTTCGATGGCGATGTTTTGCATAATGATATTGAATGCTTCAGGACCTCAACTGGGGATATTCTGACGTGTTGATGGGTCGCGTGATGGAACGTGAGGTCAAATGATTGCATGTTATGTGTGTGGAAGTGATGCACGATTATGATCTAGAATAATATCTACAGTACGATAAAGCAGCATTAATGATTATATATATATATATATATATATATATATATATATATATATATATATATATATATATATTAGGGTGACACTTATTTTTCGACTTTCGAAACATGAAAAATGCAGTTGATTTTCTGGTTTGTATTAGCCTAAAAATACCACGTAAAAAGTTTCATCCTGATCCAATTATGCTTAGCCATGCCTCATCGCACTTGAATGTATACACTATTAGGCGGGTCTTATGGTCTTCCTGGACCCAACGTTGCGATGAGTTTCGGAGCTAATCCTGGCCTGGTCCTGGTCTTGGTCCTGGTCACCTGGCCTCAGTCAGGCTGGGTGACGGTGCTCTTGTTGGCGTCGGGTAATCTTCCCCGGTGCGCCTCCACCACCTGCAGGATGTACTGCGTCTGGTCCTCGTCCTTGGTGAGGGTCAAATTGTAGTCTTCCATTAGGGCGACGCCACGCTCGGCGAAGTCGTTCAGTACCCGGATGCCGTTGACCTTGCGGGCTGCGGCGACGTAGCGAGGGTCGTCGTGCTACTCCGCCGGGTCGGTCGGGTCGGAAGCCGTCGTCGATCCCCAGGGTGACGAAGAGCATTCGCGACGACTTAGTCACGAAGTCCGGGAGGGTCTTCTGCGACAAGTCGGCCTTGAGATCAACGACGGCCCGCTTGGTGAGATCCTCCGAGCCCTCATTGGAGCTGAGAGCCTCGATCATGGCCCGCTTTCTTCCCAGCGGTAAGTTCTCGTCGAAGAACGCCAGCGGGACGAGGCTCTCACTCAAATACCACAAGTGGCGAAGGACTTGTCCTCGTACACGACCAAATCCTTCAGGAGGGCGAGGTCGTTCGCAGGGGCCGATGTGCGGCTCGGCGCGGCGTACCACGCAGGGACGTATACCGAGACGATGAACTTGACGTACCGAAGGATGCCGGCGCTCTCTCGGGCAGTCAGGTTTGCCTGTCCTCGGAAGATGTAGATCTTCACAGCGTAGATCAGCTTGGCCATCCAACGCGCGTGGTGGTGAGCCCCAGGCCGCCGGAATCGAATACCTCTGGCCGGCATCCCGCCGAGCACGATCACGGAGAGCTCCAGGAACTCGCGATAGTCATCCCGTGGCTGGAACTGCGACGGATGGAGCTTGCAACCCGCGATGGGGTTGTCCCGGGAATCCTGGATGACCTCCGTGAGGTGGTCATCGGGCATGGTCTCGTACTGGTCCTGATCGATGAAATCCCATTTGTCCTGGAAGCGTTTGAAGAGCGGGTTTCAGGCCCGGACGATGGGGTGTTGAGACAAACCCCGTAGGCCTTCGCGGCGATGAGCTCGAGCATGTGGTGCCTGCAGGCGACATTGAGCAGGTCACGACCGAGCTGCTGCTCAATGTGCACACACGCCCCTGACTGCGGGCCTGTGTTCGAGGCCGTAGTGTTGAAACACATACCCACGACCGGGTCTGCAGCGCCCCCATCGTACAGGGCCTCCACGACAGCGTTTGCCATCGCCAGTCCACTGACGATCTCGAGCTTGGGAACGGAAAGCAGCTTGGTGACGCTGGTCCCTGCGACCAAAATCGGAAAACTGTCGACTTTGCCCCTGCTGCCGGTCGTAGAGTTGGGAACCAGTTTTCCGTCCCAGTGAACAACCAGTGATACGTCCGGCGCAAACGACGCCTTGATGTCCAGCATGGCCTGATTCCGGTGGTTCCGCCGTGATTGGCGGATGGACTCCCGATTCATGGTGAGCTCGGATACGTCGTGCCCGAGGGTGTCGGCCACCGCCGACAAGACGTACACTGCCTGATGGTCCGTCACGCGAGTGCGGTCTAGGGCAGCGGCGACAGTCGGCGAGATTAAAGTCTCACTGCCGCGGCGGCACTTCGGCGGCGGTGGGCAGGCGGTGGAAGTCGATGGTCGAAGCTCGTCCTCAGCGTTGGACGTTGTAGAGTTTCGACAGGGGCTGGAGCTAGACTCGAGCTCAACAGTGTCGATCTCGGCCATGCGCTGCGCTTTCCGAGTCTTGCGATCGCTGGCCTGGGAGACGCGATTCAACTGCCGCTGCTCGAACTCGGCGAGCTGCCGATTGGCGCCTATCATTTTTCCTCGGCGGCCTTCCTCGCGTTGCGGAATGAGGAACACTTTGTCTTCATCGATCTGGATGAGCTCGAGGGCCCTTTGGTTAACCTCCACGCATCAATCTCTCGTCGGCGAGGCCGATGACCGGTATATACGTTTTCTTCCGCGTTGCCGGAGCGGCCATATTTGCGAAAGGACCAAAAAGGGCATTAATATTGGGAAATTGGAACAAACTATAATTATAGCTAAATATTAAACTATAATTATAATTAATAAGGTTGCAATACGACTATTCAGGGCACACCCGACCAGCACGAACACGTTCTGACTCTATTTTAGCCAACACATACCCGGAGTAATAGGGATGGGTGGTCCTAAAAAAAATGCATCGGGTGCCTGACATTCAAGTGTGATGAGGCACGCCTGAAAATTATTTGATCGAGATGAAACTGTTTATGTGGTGTTTTTAGGCTAATACGAACCAGAAAATCAACTGCCTTTTTCGTTTTTCGAGAAAAAAAATTTGGTCCAAATAGCTGTCACCATAATATATATCAGTGTTGGCTGACAAATACTCTAGTTCCATTCCTATACTTTTTGTCACGGCCGGAGACAGGTCTGTGTCGCCGGGGGAGATACTGACGGCCGCAGACAGATATGTGTCGCCGGGGGAGAGTGTGACGGCCGCAGACAGATATGTGTCGCCGGGGGAGAGTGTGACGGCCGCAGACAGGTCTGTGTCGCCGGAAGACATTGTGACGGCCGGAGACAGGTCTGTGTCGCCGGGGGAGAGTGTGACGGCCGGAGACAGGTCTGTGTGGGGGGAGCGGGGGAGGAGCGAGAAATCGCCGGGGGAGTGGGGCCGCAGACAGGTCTGTGTAAACTGGCCGGAGACAGGTCTTTGTCGCCGGGGGAGAGTGTGACGGCCGGAGACAGGTCTGTGTCGCTGGGGGAGTGTGTGACGGCCGGAGACAGGTCTGTGTCGCCGGGGGAGAGTGTGACGGCCGGAGACAGGTCTGTGTCGCCGGAAGACATTGTGACGGCCGGAGACAGGTCTGTGTCGCCGGGGGAGAGTGTGACGGCCGGAGACAGGTCTGTGTCGCTGGGGGAGTGTGTGACGGCCGGAGACAGGTCTGTGTCGCCGGGGGAGAGTGTGACGGCCGGAGACAGGTCTGTGTCGCTGGGGGAGTGTGTGACGGCCGGAGACAGGTCTGTGTCGCTGGGGGAGTGTGTGACGGCCGGAGGCAAGTCTGTGTCGCCGGGGGAGAGTATGACGGCCGCAGACAGGTCTGTGTCGCCGGGAGACATTGTGACGGCCGGAGACAGGTCTGTGTCGCCGGGGGAGATACTGACGGCCGCAGACAGATATGTGTCGCCGGGGGAGAGTGTGACGGCCGGAGACAGGTCTGTGTCGCCGGGAGACATTGTGACGGCCGGAGACAGGTCTGTGTCCCCGGGGGAGATACTGACGGCCGGAGACAGACGTAATAATAACTAAATAATTAACAAACGCCGAGACACACGGGAAAAAGTGGTACAGTACATGGCAGCTGGGCTCATTTGATCTAGGCCGAATTGGCGTGGATCACGAAATTATAGTCCAGAAATGCTTCCTACATCCCTCAGTCACCCTGCAGAAGTAGTGTTCCCAGCTTTCATAGCTAAGATCATATGTTTAGCGCTTTTCGCTTTTTATCTAGACATACAGACATAAAGACGAAAGATCGGTGCGACTATGAGCCACAAGGGCCCTTCTTGGTTGCGCTCTGGACACTGAACCAGTTGCCTGCCAAATCGGTCTATGAGCCCTCCGTCGAATATCGAAAAGCGAGCCCTCTATTCTTATAATGATTGTCTATGCTGTTTTTTAAATTGTCTGGTGTGCTGCTACTGACAGCGTCGCCACGAAATTCTTCCAGGACCTGTTCCCCGAAAGGGGCCTCCCATTGTTTTTTTAGGCTTTTTGTATAGTTCGGGAATGGGAAACATGTTTTTATAGTGATGTCTCGTTTGTTCTTGGCGTAGCACATCATTATTCAAAACGCAACAGCAATAATTTGTTTTTCCGCTGATGACTGGACCATACCAGGGTATTAATTAGCCAGTGGCGTCGCCACGAAATTCTTCCAGGGGAACAAGATCGAAAGGGGGCCTCCTGCTCCCCGAAAAGGGGCCTCCATTGTGCTAGGGCCTCCTATTGTTTTAGGCCCTTTCATGTCATATTAATGTAGATTTCATATTAATGTACTCTTTGTTCTTGGCATGGTGCATTATTTACTCAACACGCAATAGCAATAATCATTATTTTTCGCTGAAAACTGGGCCATACTAGGGTATAAATAAGTAATATGTGGATAAATACCTGAGTGTCAAAAATAACCAACATCTCAATGCTTCCTCTCACAAAAGAGTCTTCCCGCTGCCCTCTAGATTGCAGCGAGGCTGATGCTAAGCATATCTTACAGATATCTCCCATTGATCAACCCACTTTTCTGTCCTCCAAGAATAACTGAATATAGTTGGATTCATCACAACTGTTATTTATTACCACCAGCTAGATGCCCTAAGCAAAGGTTAAGCGATAATTTCTCAGTCCCAAGACGATAATTTCGCGAAGGTGAAAACAAGAAGTCAGTCGCATTGGTTTTCTGATTGGAATCTAGGAATTTTCGAATTTTTTATAACATTTGGAGCTGGCTGCAAGACACCTGTCAAACAAGCTAAAATAACAACTTCTTCGCGAATAAATTCACGCGCCTGGGATTTCGACCGCTATTTTGTCACAGGGGCCCTATCGAAATGAAACGATTAGTGATCAACTGAATTGTCCTGTGGAGGGGCCTAATCTACCACTACCTTTCATGATTCGTCGGATTTCAACCATAACTCCCCCACCCGATTCTACAGTTTTATTTTGGTATCCCTTGAAAAATAAACTCACATTGCTGAAATTACACCTATTCGACAACAACCGGATCGGTATCCGAAAATGTCAAGCTGGAGCCCTCCAAAATTAGGAGGGATTCCCAAAAAATCAATGTCAGGGTCAGTAAAGTGGCTCTGGAGCACAGAACATATTACCAGATGCCTTCACAAATTGTGTACGCCGCCGAAAAACATACCGAATCTCGAAAAATCGAGATGGGATACAAATACATGACGCCGGGGTCTCTAAATGTCGGGCCGGAATTAGAACTTTTGAGAGAGAACAAATCAGAAACGATCCACAAAAATCGCATTGATCCCAGAAAACTGGCGTTGGGTACCTGGAACCACACGCCTGGGAGCGATAAGTCATGCTGGGACACAGAAAAATCGCTCCGAAACTCCAAAACCGAACTAGGGCCTACAAATGTGCGTTAGAAGCCCCAAATAAACACAGCGGGACCCCAAGAGCACAATGGGGGCCGAAAATACAACTGACGCTCTAAAGCACACAATCTCCCAAAAATTGACAAGGTCTTAAAACATGCGTTGCAGACCTAAATAAATATACATGAAGCTCTAAAGCTCTAAAGCTCATACATGGAGCTCTAAAAAGTACACTGGAAGCTCTTAAGGCACGCAGGGACCATGCTAACGCACAATGGTCTGAAAATGTTGCTGGAACCACAAAAGGCAAAATGGTTCCAAATCGAACAAAAGGACCAGGGGCTAAATAAGCACATCGGGATCTTCTAAAAGGCCCTGACACGTAAAAATATTATCGGTGCATAAAAACAACAAAAACCTAAAACGAGCAGGAGTTTAGAAAATGTATTAAACCCCCCAACTGGAATTTAAAATGTATTACCCATCACTTTGAAATGTAAAGTTTCCCGATTTCAGGCATCCCAGTTCATATCACCTGGTCGCCACGACGCCAACGTCTGTGCACGTGAACACTCATTTTGCGCATTCGGTGCATTCGCAACACTTCGTACGATGCCGCGGTTTCTGGTAGGCCTTCTGCCTTTTGCTAATTACTGTCACATGATAAACTTGCGCCATATTTGACATGCTGCAATGCTTAGTATGGGCTCTCGCTGCGAAAAGTCCAGTAATTAAATCCGATCATTAATTTCCTAACTCCTACATTTTCTGGTAGCTATGAAATGCAGATTCCGCTCAGCTTTGACGCACCTGATATCTTTGCTGCTATCCTCCCAGAATGGCTGTCGAGCCGAGGCCCTTCCTCAGTGTTCTTTGTTGGACCAGCTGCGTCTTTCTGCGCAGCGGCCTAATGCATTTTCGAAACCCCTCCTCGTTTCAGTGTGTTGTTGCTTTTTTGGACACCGATGATGTTTTTTTACGCGTCATGGCGTTTTCGAAGATCCGATGTCTTCATGTAGCGCCCGGTGCTTTTGTTCGTTTTGGAACCATGTTGCCATTTGCGGTCTCGGCCTCTTTTGCAGGACCTGGTGCGTCCTTATGACCTCTGTGTGCCATAAGAGCTTCTTGTGTATTTTTTTTAGAGGTCCAGGTATGTTTATTTATGACTTCAACGCATGCATTATGGCCCTGTCGCTTTTTGGGAGACTATGTGCGTTTTGGAGGGCCAGTTGTATTGTCGGCCTCCGTTATGCTCTTAGGTTCCTGTTATGTTTTTTGGGGCTTCTGGCGCATATTTGTGGAGCTCCAGTACGATTTTGTGGCTTCGGTGCAGTGCTTCTTAGTCCCAGCGCGATTTATCGCGCCCAGGCGCGTGGTTCCGGGGACCCAACGCCAGTTTTTTGGGCTCAATGAGATTTTTGTGGATTTTTGTTGTTGTTGTAAATTCCGAATCCCGGCCTGCTTTTTCAAGTCCTTGGCGCCATGTTTTTGCATCTCACCTCGATTTTTTAAAGATACGGTATGCTCTTCACTGTCATACGCAATTTGTGAAGTCATCTGGTTGCATGTTCGGCGCTCCAGAGCCATGTTCTTGAACAGGACATTTATTTTGTTAAATCCATTCTTATTCTGGAAAGCTCCAGCTTTATTTTTTGGGGATGCTGATTTGGTTTATGTGGTCATACTGGTCTTACGTGTGAGCCTAAACGCCAATTTTATGGAGCTTCGACGGGACTGCCGATGGGAATTGTGGGTCCCGAGCGCGATATTTTTGGGGATAGATTTGAGTTTGTGGGAAGTGTTGTACTTAGCTGTTGCCCCAACGCGATTTTGGCGGTTCTCATTGCAAGTTTTCCAGCCTCGGAACGAGTTTTCGGGGGCCCGAAGTACTTATTTGGATACCCCTGCGCGAATTCTGGTGGACCGACGCAAATTTTGGTGACCACAGCGAGAGTTTTGGAGCCCTGCACGATCCTTGAGAGTTTATGCCTCAGGATAGAGGAGGAATTTTCCCCTTTGATATGCCACTGTGGCCACTGAAGGAGTATATTTTTGTCCCAGAGTGACATTACGGTTAATAATTTATTTTTGGAGCAGCTGCGACTTTTGGGGCCTGGCGCGCCCTTCTGGGCCTCCAGGGTAATTTTCAAGGGCTGCGACGTGATTTTTTTATATAGTCCAATGTGATCTTTTGGGCCCCGACGTCATTTTCTTGGATCCCTAGCGCGAGCTTTAGCTGCCACGACACTTTTTTGGGTCTAAAACGTTTTAGGGGTTTTGGCATCATTGTTGGGCCCCAGAGTTGGAGTGTTTTTTGTGTTTTTGTATGTTTTTGTGAGTGTTTTTCAGAGTTAGACCCATGTCCGGAGTGTTTTTCGTTGCTCTGTCTTCATTTGTTTTGGTCCCATTGAGACTGTTGTGGAATGGTACCACCCGTCGTTCCACTATATTTGTTTTCATGGTCCGGTCGTAAATTTTTGGTACACCCAGTCTCAGCGTGATTTTCAGGGTCCCCGGCCGGATTGTTTTTGTCCATGCCGTAAATGTGAAACACCCCAGCGCGACTTTTACCATCTCTTAGGGGTTTCTTACAAATTATAGGCCTCATGTCGCGCCATAAGTATCTAGTCCCATTTCCTGAAGACTACCGGTTTTCAATGTCTTATGTCCTGCCCTCCTCTATATTCAATGTCTTCCTCTCTCGTCTTGAAGGGCATTCTCTTACATGCTTGGGCCCTTTACCAAGGTATGGGGCTTCTTCTCATGTCCCAGGAGCATTATCTGACAAATTAGGGGCCTCCTGCCACACCTCGTGGGCCTCCTCCTCAATCCTGGCAAAGCCTTGCCAGTCTTGAGGGAATCTTCAATTTTGGAAACCTCACTTCACACCTGTTACCACTCCCATCTTAAGGGCCTCCTCTCATTTTCTTGGAAATCTTTCTGGTCTTCGGAGCCTCATTCAGTCCTGTAGACATACTCAGTTTTGGGGGGACTTCTCTCGAGTCCGGCAGGGCCCTCATTTCTCTTCTAGAGTCCTTTTTCAAATTAGTGGCCTCCTCTTACGTCTTGGGGACCTCTTGCTCTGCGTTTTGATTCGAACATCGCCCATCTTAAGGATGGTATCTTATCTCCTGGTGGACTCCTCTTCTCTCCCAGGCTCCTCTTCTTCCAAATTACACATAACCTTTCTTATCTCAGTGGTCTTGTTTTTTCCCGGGGACCTTCTTGGCCATCTGCGAAGCTTCTTTTCCGCCTGGGAGCTATCTCTCTTATCCAATGGCCTTTCTCTCTAATTTTAGGGCCTCCTCGTTCATCATGGGGTCTTATTTCCAAACTTGTTCGTCCTCTTCCGCATTAGGTGCCTCCTCCCATGTTTCTGGATCATCCTTTTCTATTCTGGCGAAACCTTACTCGCTTTGGTGCCTATTTTTGCGTCTCCGAAGCTTCATCTCATATCCACTGGCTTTATTTTCCGTCATAGGGCCTCCTCTCACTTTCCGTGGCCTCCCTTCCCCTGTTGGGGCCTCCTTTGCCATTCTGGGGGCCTCCGTGCCAATTTGTGGCCCTCTCTTGATTTCTGGGGCCTCCTACCCTCTCCTAGGTGAATCCTTTTTTTAAATTATGGGACTCCTTTCACGTCTTGGAGTCATCCTCATCTGTGTTTCAAGCCTCATTATTATCTTAGCAGGTTGCTTTTGCGTCATTGTCTTAAATTTTCCCTTCTATGGTACTCCTGTTTCCTGGGGGCCTCGTTATCAGTCTTGGATCCACCTCGACAGCATCATCTTCTGTCCCGTCGGGCTCCTTGCTCACCTTTTTGTATTATGCATTTCCGCATAGTGGTCTCCTCAACTTACAGGGGGCGCACCCCCCCCTCCCCAAGTCTTAAGGCAAGGGGTGGGGACGATTGACCCCGCTGCCCCCACCCCGGTAGCAACGTCCCTGCTCCGAAATATCATCTCATATCCACTGGTTTTCTCTTCCGGCTTAGGGCCTTCTCTCATTTCATTAGGCCTGCCTTCCCGTATTGAGACTCCTTTGCAATGTTGGGAGCCTCCGTGCCAATTTTTGGCACTCTCTTAATTTCTGGGGCCTCCTACCCTCCCCTAGGTGACTTCTTTTTCCAATTATGGGCTTCCTCCTGGAGGCCCGTAATTTGTAGAATCTCTTTTTCGTCTTGGGACCTTCTTTTCGTCCTCGGGGCCTTCTTTTCGTCCTGCGGTCCTCCTTTTCGTCCTGGAGGGCCTCCTTTTCGTCCTGGAGGGACTACTTTTCGTCTTGGAGGGCCTCCCTTTCGTCCTGGAGGGCTTCCTTTTCGTCCTGGATGGCCTCCTTTTCGTCCTGGAGGGCCTCTTTTTCGTACTCTGGGCCTCCTTTTCGTCCTGGGGGCCTCCGTGTCAGTAGTTGGCACTCTTGATTTCTGTGGCCTCCTACCCTCTCCTAGGTGACTTCTTTTTCAAATTATGGGCCTCCTCCTGTAGGCCCCTAATTTGTAGAATCTCTTTTTCGTCTTGGGGGCTCCTTTTCGTCCTGGAGGGCCTCCTTTTTGTCCCAGGAACCTCCTTTTTCATCCTGGGGGCCTCCTTTTCGTCCTGGGCCTCCTTTTCGTCATTGGCTTCCTTTCCATTCTGGGGGCCTCCTTTTCGTCCTGGGGGTTTCTTTGTCGTCCTGGGGGCCTCCTGTTCGTCCTGGGGTATACTTTTCGTCCTGGAGGGCCTCCTCAAATTTCAGGGGCGGCGCCCCCCCCCCCAGTTTCACGGTAGGGGAGGCAATTCCCCCCCCCCCCTGCCCCCCGGTGGCGACGACCCTGTAATTAGTAATATGTGGACAAATACCTAAGTGTTAAAGCAAACCAACGTCTCAATGCATTTTCCACCAGAAAACTTTCCCGCTGGCCTCTAGATTGCGGGGCGGGGCTGATGCAAAGCATATCTTACAGGTACCTCCCATTGATCAACCCACTTTTATGCACTCCAAGTATAACTGAATATAGCTAAATTCATCACTACTGTTGCTTATTACCACCAGCTTGATGTTCGAAGCAAAACTTAAGCGATCATTTGTCAGTCCCAGGACGATAATTTCGCGAAGGTGAAGACAAAAAGTGAATTGCATTGGTTTTCTGATCGCCATCGTAGGAATTTGTTACTTTTTATAACATTTGGTGCTGGCTGTAAGGTACATTTCACACAAGCTAAAATAGCAAACTCTTAGCGAACAAATTCATGGCAAAGACAAAAGCAGTAAACAACAATCCATGAGTGGCAACGCAACAGTGCAACAATGGCAATTCATACATACTGCAAAACATTCAACTTCCTCTCCGTCATACCTATGGTTTTCGCCGTGCTGTACTGTTTTGTAAATGATGTTGAGAAGGTGCGGAAGCTGGGAAACTAATCGTGCAGAAAACAACAGTATAGAAATAACTAGAAATATATGTAATAACAGAAAAGAAGTTTGGAGGTAGAAAATGTATTTAAATACATCATTCCTCCCATTTTGTATGGGGCATGGGTATTGTTTTGTATGCTTGTGAGGTTAATTTGTCCCCTCAGTGTCGGCTTTGCCCCATGGGCGTATGTTTCTGAAAATTATTGAGGGACCAGTGGAGTACTTATATTTGCGACAAGGGTGAGGGGGCAAACGGATTTGCAGGGAGGTCCACCGACGCCCATTAAAAAAGTCTTTGGATTTGTATCGTTATTTTGTCAAAGGGGACCTTTCGAATGAAATAATTAGTGATTAACCGAGCTATCGTGTGGAGGAGCCTAATCTACCACTATCATTTCTGATTCGTCCGATTTCAGCCCTAACTCCTGCACCCAGTTCTAAGGTTTTCTTTTTGCATCCCTTGATACGTCAACTCACACTGCTGAAATTACACCTATACCACATAAACCGAATCGGTATCCGAAATTATCAAGCTGGAGCCCTCCAAAAATAAGGAGGGATTAGAAAAAAAAACATGTCAGGGTCAGTAAAATGGCTCTTGAGCACAGAACACATTACTAGATGTCTTCACAAATTGCGTACGACGCCGAAAAGCATACCATATCTCGAAAAATTTAGGTGGGATACAAATACATAGCGCCAGGGTCTAGAAAAACCAGGCCGGGATTCGTACTTTAAAAAAAATATCAGAAAAGATTCACAAAAATCGCGTTGAGGCCAGAAAACTGGCGTTGGGAGCGAAAAGTCGGGGTAGGACCCAGAAAAATCGCACCGATGTTCCAAAATCGAACTGGGACGCACAAATGTGCGTCGGAAGCCCCAAATAAACATACTGGGACCCTAAAGGCACAACGATGATCGAAAATAAAATGGTCCACCAAAAGCGCAGTCTCCTAAAAAGTGACAGGACCTTGAAACATACGTTAAAGCCCTACATTCTGCGTCGCTATAAAAAATGCATCAAAAACATATATCTGAAACTCTAAAAAAAAATACACTGGACACTCAAGGCACACATGGGCAATGATAACGCACAAGGGCCTGAAAGAAATGACTGGGGCCACAAAATGCAAAATGGTTCCAAAACTAACAAAAAGACCGGGAGTTAACCCATGCCGCCTTTCCGGTCAAATCCTCACACCCCGTCTCGGGGGGATGGGCGGTTGAAGACCCCCATCTAAAATTCAAACTAAGCATCGCACGGAAACGAAAGCGGTGTCATCGAAAAGCGCTCGGCGAGCAGGGTCCGGGTCTACCCTCCAAAAAAAGTTCCCCCCAAAAGTGACGTCGCCAGGGGTGCTAGATTTTCACAACTTTTCACGACTTACATTATGTTTTTCACCCTGGGGAGTTCATTTTGGGGATATATGAAAAGAAAAAAACAAGGTATTTGGAATGACAAAAGGACGGTGAAATCGAACAGGCCTATAATTTTTTTGCCACCCAAAAATTAAATGAAAATTTTTCCAAAATTTCACAATTTTGATTTTTCAAGTTTTTTTTTATTTTCGTTTTCCAATGGGTAGAGCAGATCGAGAAACGCTGTTGAAAGTCAACTTTCCCTAATAAAAAATCCCTACTTTAGCCAGAATCCTGTATTCGAACTGCAATTTGGCAAATACACAAAATTTACGTGTAGTCAAAAACGGAAAAAATGAAAAGTTCCACTCGTACGTTTTGTTGCATCCGTAACGATAAGTAAACGCTGAAAGTTTCGTTAAAATATCTGCATCCGTTAGAGCGTGACGGCTGGTTCAACTTTTTTGGAGGTGACCTCACTTGACGTTGTCTAACTTGTTGACCCTAGATGACCTGATCTAAAAATTTTGAATCAACATGTCAAATTGATGTGGGGAAAGGTTTACCAAATTTGGGCCCGCCGCCGTGCGCTGTTCGTCCGCTATCCGCGAAAAAAACCTGAGGGGGGCGGGTTGAAGAACCCCCCGAGACGGGATGGGTTAAAAAAGCACATCGGGATCTTCGAAAACGCCCTGAGACGTAGGAGGCTGGGTCCGCAAAAGGCAATGAACAACGAAATCCTAAAACGAGCAGGGGTTTCGAAAATGTATCAAGCCACTAACTTCAGTTTGGAAGGTATTACCTATCACTTTAAAATTTAAAATTTCCCAAATTCAGGCACTCCAGCGCATACCCCCCGATTGGCCCGACGCCAACATCCGTGCATGTGCACACTTATCTTGCGCATTCGACGCATGAGCCGCACTTCGTGCAATGCTACGATTTCTGCTAGGCCTTCTGTGCTTTGCTAATTTCTGCCACATGATAGACCTGCGCCATATTTGACGTGGTGGAATGCTTCGTGTTGGCGTTCGCTGCGAAAAGTCGATTAATTAAGTTCGATCATTAGTTCCCTACCTCCCACATTTTCTGGTAGTTGTCAAATGCGGATTCCGCTGAGCTTCGATGCACCTCATAGCTTTACTGCTATCCTCCCAGAATGGCTCCCAAACCGAGGCCCTTCATCAGTGTTCTTGTTTGGACCCGTTGCGTCTTTTTTGGTCTACGGGATGTGTCTTATGGCTCCAATACATTTTTGTAAGGGGCCTAATCTGTTTTCAAACCCCCTCCTCGTTTTAGGGTTTGTTGCTTTTTTTGTGCACCGAATATTTTTGTTTGCGTGTTGAGGCTTTTCGCAGATACAGATGTCATTATTTAGCGCCCGGTCTTTTTGTTCGTTTTGGAATCATGTTGCCTTTTGCGGCCCAGCCTCTTTTTCAGGCCCTTCTGCGTTCTCATGGACCCTGAGTAGTAAGCTCATCAGAGTTCCCTGTGTATTTTTTTTTAGAGGTCCAGGTATGTTTGTTTATGGCTGCAACGCATGTGTTAAGGCATGGGTGTAACCACATATTCGAAATTTGGGGACAAATCAGGGACGCTTGGTAAGTGAACAAGACAGAGGCCCTCCCAGGAAAAAATATATTGGAATTCAGTAACTTTTTCAATGTCATTTTCAGCCACTTCGATTCAATGTCAATTTATTTCAATTTATTATATCTATGGTTGATAAAAATGATATTTTGGGAACTAAAAGATTCGTTAAAATTGGAACGTGGGTGACCGCCCCACGCTTCCAACGCCCCGAACCGGACTGAACATTGGCAGGACACCGACAACGTGAGCATTGTGATTGCGCACGCGAATAGTGATTCAACATCTAGCTTAAATAATTGCAATCGGTATCAGGTGTACTAACATGGACCAGGGCCATGGGTACCCCTTAAAGACCCCTAGACTAACCCGCGTAGGACCTTCAGTCGATCAAAGGAACCCGTTTGTAATTTGTTGCGGTATTATGTATGTTTCTTTATTCGTGTGTGATGTAAACGGCCGTGATTTGTCTAAGTGGAGTTCAGAATTCATCTGTAAATTGACTTCGACCTTTTCGACCTCAATGTTGTGTTGTAACAGAGTTGCTAGATACGTACTGTTTTAATCATATAATATCTAACTGTGGGTGTTGTGACTCCGTAAATCAGCCGACCTACCATGCCCGGCACATATCACGCCCGTACATGTCCGTCCGGCGCCGGCGACGCGGTCACCGGCCCTCGTCGGAACCGAGTCAGCATTTTCGGGGCGACGCCGGCTGCTGTGACCTGTACCGGCCTTCCGGCCGTGTCTGAGCCAGGGCTGTGGCCAGACCCCCGCGAGGAGACGTGTCTGGACTGTCGAGCCGCGCGGACCTGTCGCTGTCGGCCGCGTGCGTAAATTAATAATTGTATTTCGGCCTCCAAATTGAGAACTGAAAGTGATTGCTGTCGGCCTGGAACATTATTGCGCGTGTCTCTATATATTCACTATACTTTCTGCACAATAAATCGTGCAGAGAACATTTCATTTTTACCTTCGGAGTTATTGCGGCGCGCTGGTCAAGACCCTAGACTGTTCACGAGCCAAGAAGAAGGACCTTCACTACATTGGAAGGAAAGCCCGAGTTTTTCAGGAAAGTCCGAGTGCATCTCGCCCCCTCGAATTTTGCGGCCGGAGGCTTTGGGGCCGGCGCCACTGCGAAAGCAGTGGCGCCGGCTCCAAAGAAATTACCCCTCCCCAGCCAAGTGCCCCATGACAATTCCTGGATCTACCCCTGATTACAAAATTGCTCTCTCGCGGTTATGAATTCCGGCTAGTTATAAAATTTGGTGCATTCGCGCGTGGCTTCTCTTGAAAAACTGGCAAATTCCCTTGAGTCATTAACGCGCCCTGGAGGGGGGGGGGGCGAAATCCGCCAATCCCTCCGATTTTTCGTAGATAACTCCAGGTTTTACCGGCCGATATACGCCATTGTTGGCACGTTGTTTCAGGTAAGAAAAATGAAAATATACCGAAAATGTTTGGAGTTAGGGGTCGCTAAAGCCAACAATTTTATCAGCGCCAGACCACAAATATCGGCGCTGATGCACTTTCCGTATATTGGCAAAAAGGAAGTGTTATCCGAAAAACTAGCGACTTGATTGGCGTACATTGTTATGCAATATTGTTTCAAAGTCATGTCATGTCACCGAGGTTGTCAGGTCAAGTTTATGACAGGTTAACACACGCCCTGGACGGGGAATGGCGAAATCCGCCCACCCCTCCGATTTTTCGTGCATAACTCCATATTGTACCGGCCGATATACGCCCATTTTTTGCGTACCTACTTGGAAATGATCGGTCGGCGCATTGTTTTAAGTAAGAAAAATGAAAGTTTTTCCTAGTTAGTTCGGCCGATAACTTTTCAAGTTAGGGTCCGTTAAAGTAGGGTGGACCCGGACCCTACTCGCCGAGCGCTTTTCGATGAGACCGCTTTCGTTTCCGTGCGATGCTTAGTTTGGATTTTAGAGGGGGGTCTTCAACCGCCCCCCCCCCCCTCGAGATGGGGTGTGAGAATTTGACCGGAAAGACGGCATGGGTTAACTCCCGGTCTTCTTGTTAGTTTTGGAACCATTTTGCATTTTGTAGCCCCAGTCATTTCCTTCAGGCCCTTGTGCGTTATCATTGCCCATATGTGCCTTGAGAGTGCCCTGTGTAGTTTTTTTTTTAGAGTTTCAGATATATATTTTTAATGCATTTTTTATAGCGACGCAGAATGTAGGGCTTTAACGTATGTTTCAAGGTCCTGTCGCATTTTAGGAGACTGCGCTTTTGGTGGACCATTGTATTTTCGGTCACCGTTGTGCCTTTAGGGTCCCAGTGTGTTTATTTAGCCTTCCGACGCACATTTGTGCGTCCCAGTTCGATTTTGGAACTTCCGTGCGATTTTTCTGGGTCCTACCCCGATTTTTCGCTCCCAAGCGCGTGTCTCCGGGGGCCCAACGCCAGTTTTCTGGGCTCAACGCGATTTTGTGGATCTTTTCTGATGTTTTTTTAAAGTACGAATCCCGGCCTGGTTTTTCTAGACCTTGGCGCTATGTATTTGTATCCCACCTAGATTTTTCGAGATCGTGAGTCATACGTCATACTCGCATGGATGAGTCTTAGAGCAGCAGATGCGACCCGGACTCTGTCAGGGTTTCAGGCCTCAACTGTTGTTGGCAGAGGCGGGTCCATTCATTTTGATCGTGGCAGGGCACCCCACCAGACGCGAAGAAAAAAAGTGCATGACTGAACACTTCTGGGATCAGGACACATCACACCGCAATGATACGACACCATAGCGGAGATCTTGGAATAGTGATCGGCAGGCGGAGAGGAATTTTCTGCAGAAAGGAAAACCATTTTTCCTCTTGGAGAGTGCCAATGGTTGAAGGAAGTCGTTGACGTACATATTCACATTAGTTTTATCGCCGTACGTTATATCTATACCGTCAATGTAAGACGAAGTTCTGACTGAATAGCTCAGCTTGGGCGCGAATGATCAATTCTGGTCGAAGCCCCCTAAATCCCAAATAACTAACTAACTCTGTATTGGCAACACAGGGTTCGAGTCGCTTCGCGCGCTCGCATTTAGCCCCCGGCCGGGAGTGTCAGTTGGCAGCTGGCCCGATAAGGCCGGGGACGAGCTACCGGGCGGCCGTGTCGGTGCATTGGCGGCACGTTAAACTTTCGGTCTAAATTCTGCCGTTGAACTGGAGCTCATGGATCGGGTGGTGGGGCCAGGGTTCACGCAACAAGCTCTGCTTAGCAATAGAACCCTGGCTCCTCAAGCCACCCCAGCAACAACTCGGATCAAATTTTAAATAATAATAAATAAAAAAATTATTTATTTAAAAAAACTCAGCTGCTTATGAACGTCCCTCTTAGCGTGCAGGGTCATGCTGATTAGTGCATCAAAGGCCACCTGAGTGCCAATTTTGAAGGAAATCTGAGTAGTCTGACCTTAGCGACCCTGTCATTTGACTTGGTACCGCGAACAAAAATTTCACAAAAAAATCAAAAATATTAGGATACAGTCTTAGCAAATGTCCCAAGGTCAGTGAGGAGGCATAACTTTGACGACCCATAACTCCGAGGCTATGAGAGTTATTTAATTGAACTTTTCTTGGTTGAATTGAGATGGATCAAGGAACAAGATGGTTATCTCAGATTTTCAATTTTCTCTTTATTGGGTCACGCGACCTCGTGACCTATCTTTTGCGGTGTGACCTTGACCTTTTAGCTGCTGAAATTATAACTTTCGTCTGATGACGATTTGAGCCCCATCCAGACCATTTCAAGTAAATAAATAAAAAACGTGGGGTTCGACCTGTAAAAAGTACTTTTGGGCATCGCAATGCTGACACAACACGCTTGTTGGGCCCCCTGTCCGTCGATAACTTCGCATCTATTTAGCGTACGGTTTCGAAATGGTCCAGAGTGGCTCCCGATGACGAAACCTGTCGGTTGGTGCCTGCCATACTGCCATCAGGTCATAAGGTGACATTGACATTAGGTTCTCAAGGTCATTGGATTTGCGGTCACGAATTCATGTCTGGCTAAAACTGTATCCCTAAATGAGTTGAATGAATGAGTTCAATGAGTTAAACGGCTGAACTCAATGATATTGTGTTCGTCGCATCGAGACGATTACAGTAATACGTGGGATGACCCCGATGGGTCAAGCTAGGTCACGTGACCTGATGTCAGGTCACCGATACAATTGGAGGTGCATATTGACATATACATATACCTATCGATAGAACAACACGACACCAGCACACCAACATGTCACTTCATCACTTTGACATGTTTGACGACCTTGTGTTCTCGTACGGATTGCATGATTATACGTAAAATGGCAGGTGCCTATTGACATATTCCTATCGATAGAATACGACACCAGCGCACCAACATATCACTTCAACACCTTGACATGCTTGCCAGTTTTGTCTTCAAAGAGGACGTGGATCCGCATTATTTTCCATCTATGAGCTATCCGTGGGAGGCACCTCTAGCTAAGGCATATGTGTCAATGGCACCAACGCTGTGAGCAACAGCCAAGGCGTCCAGCGTCATACCTTCTGCTATGCAATGTCTTGCATTATCGGATAATATCCTTCATGTAATATACTATCTTCTGCCCCTTCTTAATGTTAAGAAAAATCAGATTCATGCCACTTTGGTTTCGTAGCCACAAATGTCTTACTTGTGAGTTAGGTTTTGTATTTGTTACCAAGTGCTCGATTCCTAAGCAGGGCCCGAAAGTTGCCGTCATTGTGTTCGGGCTCCTCCAGAACTGGACCTGAATCTCTATGTCCGCGCAGAGCGATCTCCTGCTTCCCACAGGTCACGACCGTTTCTTTCAGCGACCTGTATCGTTCGCGATTTTTCGGGACAAATTCCCTAGTTTGGTCATTCAGCTGAACGACGACGGAGGATTGTTTGCCTTCATACCACTTAACGAACTGTTCGGCACGAAACTGGTTATATAATGATACGACGTGGACTCATGCGATCTGATGCTCTCAACACATTTATTATACTTGCTCAGCGGCTTTGTTACGAACATGCATGGCTTTACATGACCACCTTTCCTGACAGCTCTTTCCCGACCAAATAATACACATACTGTGCACACGCCTCCATTTTTTTTGCGCGGCTGTAAGTGTAAGGAGGCTTACATTTGTCGGCAACATAATATCTTTCCTATCCGAACAGGCCGCCAGACATCCAGTCAGATCCTGGCAGTCCTACCCTTCCCCCGCACAAACACCTGCCCGGAAAGTGCCCGCGTGTGGCGCCGACGCCTACATTAACGCGGCGTTTCCATCAAACAAGCTGCACACGCGAATGGCGCCGATGCCCAAGATCAAAGGGGCCGCCCGACAACAGACGGCGAGCGTAAATACCGGGTCGGCCCCGTGAACAGCTGGCTGAAAACATCATCTGTAACACCCCGAAAGAAGGGTCATCAACCCGTGAGGTCGGTGGCCCGGACATGAAGACGTCGCCACCCCAGACGACAAAGCCAACGGCACTCCACCAATGAAAAGCGCGAGCTCTCTCCGAAGCCCAAGGAGGCGTGGCTTCGGAAAATGGCTACAAAAAGGGCTACAGAAGAACGCGCTGGGGGGAGATCTCTCCGGAAGGACTCAGAGTGTCCGAGGCGGTCGAGAAGATCGAGGTGCCACGACGCCTCCAAACCACCGGCAAAATGTGAGTGTCACCGATCGACGCCACCCCTCTATCTTCTGGCTATCCTATGGCGCCCTTACTTCGCGAAGACCGTCCGGCTCTCCCCGCCCGGCGCCGTCGCCCCATCCCACGAGGGTGCCACCAGGCCATTCATTGGGTGTTTAGCCGGGGAGGGATGTGCGAACGGACTAGTGGGGGTAACTTCGCACGTATACTATAGAAGGGTAGAGTAGGTATACATGTAGGGGTTGGGGGGTTGGATGGAGAATGCGTGTGACGGGACTGCGCTCCGACCCTGTTGTCAAACCGTATAGAGATATGTAAATATACTACCCTGCGTGATGGAAATGTTTAAGTGACTGGTCGGCACAGGGAACGATTGCCAAGCTGTCGACGAACATAGCTTGGGCTGACGAGCGGGAATACTTGCCCCAAACCGGATTGCACTATCCGTCATTATCAGGTCCCCGGACACGGGTGGGCCTTGAAAAGGGCTATCTCCCGTTCCGTGTGCCATTCGCTGAGAACGCGTTTGCGCACTATCCGTCATTGTCAGGTCCCCGGACACGGGTGGGCCTTGAAAAGGGCTATCTCCCGTTCCGTGTGCCATTCGCTGAGAACGCGTTTGTGCACTATCCGTCATTGTCAGGTCCCCGGACACGGGTGGGCCTTGAAAAGGGCTATCTCCCGTTCCGTGTGCCATTCGCTGAGAACGCGTTTGTGCACTATCCGTCATTATCAGGTCCCCGGACACGGGTGGGCCTTGAAAAGGGCTATCTCCCGTTCCGTGTGCCATTCGCTGAGAACGCGTTTGTGCACTATCCGTCATTGTCAGGTCCCCGGACACGGGTGGGCCTTGAAAAGGGCTATCTCCCGTTCCGTATGCCATTCGCTGAGAACGCGTTTGTGCAATATCCGTCATTGTCAGGTCCCCGGACACGGGTGGGCCTTGAAAAGGGCTATCTCTCGTTCCAGTTTTGCCGCGCGTCGTAAGACCATTGTCTCTCCCGTTCTCCTCGTCCTAAGCATTCGACCCGCACCTTAGCCGGAGCTTTAACAAGTGTTATTATAGCCTAACGTCTCACCGTGGTGCAAACCAATTCAAAATCCAGCAACTCTTGGGGCGTCCTGCAGCTACGCGTTGAGTGGCGAGACCTTCTGGATAAACAAGAGGGCATTGACGCCCAAAGCCAATGGCCGAGTCCGAGACCCTCCTTGGGGACCAGCAGCAATGGATGACGTCAGATTTACGACCCCTTTTCAAACGTGCCCTCGTAGTAAATACCTCAACGACCCCCTGGACGGAGGGGAGGGTAGTTACGTCAAACACCGAATAATGATCCGTGCTACGGCGCTGATGAGCATGTGCCGCGATGTTCCTCAGGGGGTGGTTCCCTGTTGTCCCTATGTACATGCGGGGACAGCGCGAATATATGCTCAGTGGAATACGGACACCTGCTAAACAGAGCTCTTCCTCCGACGACATGGTGGGTAGAACTGACAGGGAAACAGGTCAGCGGAAACGGGGGCAGACTCCGAGGTACGCCCCGCCCATTGGTGATCCCCTCAAGGAGGGAGCACCACTCTCGCCGGGGGCGCGGCGAAACTGAAAGCGAGGCAGCCGATCTGCAAGCCGTCCTCCTATGGACAGAAAATTCCTGAGCGATGGTGGCGTATGTTGAAGCCAGTTAAATTGCCTAAAATCTTATTACTGTTATATATATGACGCGCGTTTGGTTAAGGCCTGATTGCCAGAGGGTGCGATGAACGGACACTTCGGGGGTATTAGTTCACCTGCTCTGGATCTTTGACCGCAAAATCACGCTGGCCTCTGCGATCCAGAGGTGCAGGTGAGGTGGCGAACATGGTATGCATGTGGGAGGGGCCGGTAAAGGGGCCACCACAGTGCGTTCGCCGGAAGTCTGGCGCCAGACTATAGGGTATTAGCAAAACACTGCTCGGTGGTTTGTCCACCCCCGAACCCTGCACGTGGGCACGGTTGGTGCAGACAGTTCGAGGGGCATGATGGACGGGTTTGGCATGCCGTAAGACCCCAAGGCCAAAACTCATAGGGCCGGCTAGGATATAAAGACGACCGGGTACGTGACCAACCTGGTAGGGATCCGTGCCCGCCCGTTGGTTACGTCAGACCTGGTCGCAAGTGCACGACGAATAAGGCCCGGCGCGGCATCGATCGAACTTAAGGTTAGGTGTGTCGGTCAAAGACATCAGAGCACTTGTATCAGCCCTCGGAGTCAGTACGATGAGCCCCCTCGTTGCAGTTAAGACTTTGTCCAGGCGAGAAACGCTGCTAATAATGGCTAGGCCAGCCATGATTGGCAGTGAAAGGTTTACTTGTTCGGGCCGGTAATACCATCAAAATTAGAGCATTGGTCCGTCGATCTATGTGTTTGTGTACCGCTGAAAGGGGGGGGGTCGGGAGCTAAATTTGGGGACCAAGCAATTAATTAATTGATAAGGAGAGCATGAATGGGGCGAGCGAATGTGAAGTGAATGAGGGGAATGAACGTGAGTAGGTAGATTTAAGGATCAGCGGAAGCCGCTTGGGGGCTCAACACAGGCACCTATTTCGTGCGGAACATTGCACAAAATTATACAACTACTATCGTCCAAAAAGTCCCAACACGGGACATGTCAGTTAAACCAATGGTGAAGGTCATTATCATCAATTCTCTAATGCAACGTATTAATTATAATCTGGCTAAAGACACTCACGTACCTATATGGTGTTCCCAAAACTTTGACCTCGCACATATATAAATTCGTGTTAGGGACGGCAACTCAAACCAACATCACGACGGCTGGGGTTTGGGGATGTGTGGTGGAATTGGCGTTGAAAAACAACATAATACACCACTGACAGTTTCAGTTTAGTTTAGGCTGCATCAAGAATAAATTGTTCACATCCCCTTCACACACCCATACCACTCAGTCGAGTTTAAGTGAGGTTAGCAACAAATAAAACACGCTAGAGGTTACATTGTAACACACATTTCAACACACAGTTTATCACAGTCTACATTCCATAAATACCACACCCCCCATACACCCATACACCCCCACCCCACTCACCACACCCACCCCACCCACACCCCGCACACCACCCACACCCGCCACCACCCCACACACCCCACCGACGGCAGAGCCGCCACCCCTACATAAGCTAGCCAGTTCCTTCCGTCCATCCAAGATAGCTGGAAGTAACGGCATCTTCCAGTCTCTTCCACTACAGGGAAAGTATAATTTGAGCCGGATTTCCACGGGTTTGTAATCAGTAAACATCTGAGGTCATCGTTCACACGATCCCCCGTCCCCCATGTATGAACCAATATCGCGATCATGAGACCGGACTTGAGATGACGGGACAAGAGATACTGGAGGAACCGGTGATGTCGCGGTCAGGACGGCTTCATCCACAGCTCCGTTGACGCTAGCAGCACGAGGATCCGAAGAGGACGACGAGGGGACAAAGAACCTGGAAAGATATACAGGGTGTTTATAAAAGAAAAGCTGCAACTTTTGAATTACTCATGACCAGTAAAAAATGTATAAAACAAAATGAAGAGGAGATGGATGGAAAGAGAATCGATGCATTATTAGATAAATTATTATAGATAAAAAGATAAATTATTTGCAATAACAGTTATTTGATAGCACACATCAATTTTTCATAATCACCTGTCACGTAGAGAGGCGCTGGGTTAGTCGGAGGATGGGACAGGAGGAACCGTTGAAGTCGCGGTCAGGGCGTCGACATCTCCGACATCTCCACATCTCCGTCGATTGTAGAACCTCATGAATTCGAAGAGGACGGCGAGGGGGCAAGGAACCTGGAAAGATATACAGGGTGTTTATAAAAGAAAAGCTGCAACTTTTGAATTACTCTTGGCCAGTAAAAAATGGCTAAAACCAAATGAAGAGGATATGGATGGAGAGATAATCGCTCACCATTTTGATAATAGCAAAAGGCTGTTCAAATTAAATAACATAAGATATTCATTCATCAAACAGAATCTATTGGGATTTTCCAATGATGTAAAACTCATGTCCAATGCATAATTTTCAGAAATAATGCTTCCTGCTTTTATCAGAGCTGCTTGGGACACTATAAAAAAATTGAAAGATACTGCTGAAAGACATCTATAATAACCTACAGATGATAGAATATCATATTAACCTTATTATGGATATCTATGGTACTACATACATAGTATTCAAAGGTAATATGTATGTAACTGTATTGTTATGTAAAGGTACCTACTACTACTATATTTAATTTTGATAAGTGCAAAATCATGCATGTAGGTAAGCAGCATATGAAGGCACCATACTTGATGGGTGGCCAAGTGCTATCAGTGACTCAACAGGAGAAAGATTTAGGTGTTACTCTAAACACAAAACTTGGGGCATCAGAACAGACCAAGGAAGCCAGGAAGAAGGCACCGAGAATGCTCGGGGCAATAAATAGGAATGTATCATACAGAAGTGAGGAAGTGATCAGGAAGCTTTACTGTGCATACGTCAGGTCACATTTGGAATACTGCATCCAAGCTTGGTCTCCTAGCTATGAAAGATTGTTGGCTTTTAGAGAGAGTACAAAAGAGGGCTACAAAAATGGTTAATGGCATAAGCAACCTGGCATATGAGGAAAGATTGAAGAAATTGAATATGTTTTCACTTAGATATAGAAGGCTGAGAGGAGATCTCATCGAGGTCTTTAAATTTGTCCATGGTCTGGAGAGGGGATACCTTGGGGAAATGTTTGAATTGAACAGAAATGATGCAATTAGGGGCCATAAATTCAAAATTAAAGTTCACCACAGCAGAACAAGGTTAAGGCAAACTTTCTTCACCAACAGGGTAGTAGAACACTGGAACCAGCTGCCAGAAAACATTGTCAGTAGCAGCACATTGAACATCTTTAAAAAGAGCATAGACAATCATTATAAGAATAAGGGACTTGCTTTTCAGTATTACAGGGAGGGCTGATTGACAGATTTGGTGGGCAACTGGTTCAGTGTACAGAGTGCAACCAGGAAGGGCCCATGTGGCTCATAGTTGCACTAATATTTTATAAAGTCATAAAGTCATAAAGTGTTAAGGCTTAATAAGGGCCACAAGGGCCCATCTGGGTCAAGCCTGTCTAGAAGATATTAGAAAGTACATGTTCACACCTATCAATTCCAAACCCATGCAATCCCTCCACCTGTGCCACCACAGCCAATCTCATCAGTATGACATCGCAAAGGAAGTTGCCAAATCCACTGCTAGGTACACCCCATATAGTACAACATAATACTAGCATAATGTTATACCCTATATAGCTAGTGAAAATACTCAATATCCCATGGATCACAATTTAGAATTCAAAAACAACATTTTCCTGTCTAAAAAAATTATCCACCCTACTTTTAAAGACATTCAATGAGGGACTCCCCACTGCATCAGCAGGCAGCCTATTCCATTGGTCAACAACCCTTTGACTGAAGACCTGTTGTCGTTTAACTATCCTGCACCTCATTTTGTCTAACCTGAATTGATGACCCCTATGGGATACTCTAAACTGCAGAGCATCATTCAAATTGACCTGATCTAGCCCTCTAACAATTTTGTACATTTAAATCATGTCTCCCCTTAATCTCCTATACTTGAGTGAGTACATATCTAATGCATTAAGCCTTTCTCCATATTCTAAGTTACTTAATCCACTGACGAGTCTAGTGGCTTTGCGCTGGACTCTTTCTAACATATCTATATCCTTTTCTAGGTAGGGGCTCCATGCTTGTACAGAGTACTCCAAGTGGGGCCGCACATATGCTAAGTACAGCTTTTTCATGACTTCCCTGCTCTTATATTTCACACTTCTATTAATGAGTCCCAGCATTCTGAGTGCCCTATTTCTAGCTGAGATACATTGTTTTTCTGCTTTAAGGTCTTTTGAGACCAACACACCTAAGTCCCTTTCCTCTTCAATAACATCCAGTTCCCTCCCTCCCATTTTATAACTGAATGTCTCGCCTGCAGACCCTATATGCATAACCTTACACTTATCATAGTTGAAAGTCATCTGCCATTGATCAGCCCACTCTTTTAGGTCGTCCAAATCTAGTTGAATATTACTAGATTGATCTCTGCTGTTAGCCACTCCTACCAGCTTGATGTCATCAGCAAATTTGAACACTCTATTCCTCAGCCCTACTTCAATGTTGTTCACAAAGATGATAAAGAGGAGGGGCCCTAGAACAGAGCCCTGTGGCACTCCACTCAGAACATCTTTCCAACCAGATTTACATCCATTCAATACTACCCTTTGTTTCCTTCCCTGCAACCATGCTTCAATCCAATGTAGAACTTTTCCTACAATCCCATGTTGTTGTAATTGATGAATTAACCTTCCATGTGGAACTTTATCAAAAGCTTTGCTAAAGTCCAAGTACACAACATCCATCCTGCTTTCCTTGTCTACTTCTTTGGTAACATACTCAATGAACTCCAATAGGTTAGTTAAACAAGACCTTTGAGATCGAAATCCATGTTGAGTATCCCTTAAAAGGTTGTGCCTATCAAGATGAATCTGAACATTCTGTTTAACCAGCTTTTCTAGTACTTTGCAAACTAATGAGGTCAAACTGACTGGCCTGTAGTTTCCTACACTCTTCCTATTTCCCTTTTTGAAAATTGGTACTACACTTGCATTTCTCCAATCTTCAGGTACTTCTGAATACTCCATAGATCGCCTGAAAATGATACCTAGGGGAGTTGCTAAAGCTTTAGCACACTCTACTAAGATCCTAGCATATATTTCATCTGGTCCGGAAGCTTTATTAGGTTTTATATTCTGCAACTGCTTCTCTACGGCTTCTGTAGTTATTGTAAGATCCTCCAGCATATCACCTGCCATGGCATGGCCTACAGATGTTCCTATTGTACCAGAATTATCTTTAGTGAAGACTGATGAGAATTGCTTGCTTAGGGATTCCACAATGTCGCAATCATCAACCACTATTTCCCCATCTACCTCCAGTGGTCCTACACTACACTTTTTAGCCTTAAATTTATAGAAGCTAAAGAATCTCTTAGCATTACCTGCTGAACATTCTCGAGCAAAGTTGATTTCAGCAAGTCTTTTAGATGCTCTAACACACCTGCTAACTTTATTTCTAGCTATTCTATATGATTCTAGGTTTAACCCAGAGTTAGTATCTTTTAGTTTCTTGAATGCTTGTTTCTTTGAGTCCAGTAATTGCTTAACTTCCCTAGTCAGCCACGAAGGGTGCTTAACCCTGTTTGATCTAATTTGCCTACTGGGAATGAACCTATCCTGACCCTGAAATAGCTTATCTTTTATCATTGTCCACATTTCATAAGCATCTAAGCCATTCAATATGACTTCCCAATTAATTTCACTTAGGAAGCTCCTGAACTCACTGTAATTCCCTTTTGTAAAATTCGGAATCAATGTTCTGTTGGTTGCTACCCTTCCAACATATAATGAGAAGCGTATAATGTTGTGATCACTATTACCAAAGGTCTCTCCTACGTTAACATTTTGCACAAAATTTTCCTCATTAGTAAGCACTAGATCTAATATTTTATTTTCCCTTGTAGGCTCGTGTATCATTTGAAAGAAGAAATTGTCCTCAAAACAAGCCATGAAACATCTTTCTGATTTGCTTACACCTATTGTTTTGTTTCCCAATCCTGCTATGTTGAAATCCCCCAACAAAATAGTTCTCTCCTGTACTCTCCTACTTATCTCTTCCTGCATCAGCCTGTCAGTGTTTTCATTCTGGTCTGGAGGTCTATAGAATGCCCCAATCCTAAATTTTGTTCCATTCTTCAGAATTATATCTAACCACAAAGATTCTACTCCTGCACTATGTACTCCATCCTCTATGGAATGACATTTCATTACTTGCCTAACATACAAGAGAATGCCACCTCCTATCCTTGCCTCTCTTTGATAGGCATGCATGTTGTAGCCTGTCAATTCAAATTCTTGCAAGTTGTCTCCAAACATGCTTTCGTTAACCCATGCTTCTGTTATGCACACCAAATCTAGCTGTTCAGACAACATATATGCATGCAGTTCCCCAATTTTGTTCCTAACACTTCTGGCATTGACATAAAAACATGATAAATTATTCCTTCCATTGCTTGCTATGCTTCTCTCTTTATCAGCTACATCCCCCCATGTCCTGCCTAGTTTCCCTGTTTCCTGTTGAGAGCCTCCTCATACCTATTGCTGAGCAATTCCACTCCTCTCTTGCTCAGATGTAATCCATCTAAAGCAAACATCTCCGTCCTCCCCCAAAACTCCCCCCACAAATCCAAGAACTGCACCCCAAGCTCCTTACAAATGTTGGCCACCCTGGTATTGAGCCCAATGGCCCTCGAATACCACTCCATGCTTGCATGGACCATAGGGAGGATGGATGTCACCACTCCTCTTTTCCTACTTCCTGCTAAACTACCTATCAAAGCCCTATAGGCTTTCATTGTTTCCTCTGTATTATTTTTTCCTACATCGTTAACTCCAACCTGCACAATTACCGTTGCACCCTCTCCACTTCCCCTCATTACTCCCTCCAGCCTATCCCTAACATCTTTCACCTGCGCTCCCGGGTAGCAAACACGCATCCGTCTGCTGGGGTTCTTGCTACAAAATGTTCGATCCATGTACCGAACCCTGGAATCCCCTATGACTAAAACCTCTCTCTCTCCATCTCTATCTTCAGCCATCTGGTCATCCCCACCTCCGTCCCTCTCATCATTACCTTCCCTCTCCTCCAGTGCATCAAACCTATTTTTAATTGGGACGCCCATGTCCACCTTCCTTAGCGCCAGTCGGGTGCTATGGCGCCTTGCCACCTTCCAACTGCCACCATCCCGGACCAAGCCATCCGAACTCCCATCAGTCCTCCGCTCGGGCACCCGAGTTGCCTGGCTGGCACCTCCCATGATGGGTCCCGCCACCAAACACTTCAAGCGCTCCACCTCCCCCGTTAACATATCTAACCTCTTACTCAAGTCCCCAATGATTCCCACACACTTACAATTCCCACAGTCTCCTTCCATTTTTTTTTCTTTCTACTCTTAGTACTAAGTCTAGTTACTGTAAGCTTGTAAGCCTACAAGTATCTACTGTAATATATCTACAGTAATACAGTAATATAGCCTATAAGTATCTACAATACACTATAATCCCGTATAATTACACTAGATATGAAGATACCTACTGTAATTTATGCCCACTATTTTAGTCCTAAAATCTATCTTAAACTTACACACCAATTTGACACAAACTTATTCACTACAGAAGCCTACACTATAGAGATTATACACTCTAGAATTACACACTACAGAGCTCACACCACACAAATATACACCACTGAATCAAACACTGTAGTACCCGTCCACAACACCCAACAATCCTGCAGTTACACTAGGATATGAAGATATACCTAGTGTAATGCTATGCCTACTATCTTAGTCTTAAAATCTATCTTAAACTTAAACACCAAATTGACACAGCCAACACCCTTAGAACTTAACAAAATGGCGCTGGGCAGCCTCCCTGGGTTAATATAGCCTAATTTGCTGGTCAAAAATACTTATTTGATAAAAACTGTTGAAATATACGCTCAGAAGCAACCGCTAAATATCTATACACAATTTATCCCAGTACACCGTCCTTTTCCGCAACACTTAGCTCGTATGTAGTAGCCCCACCAAACACGTGTTTCCTCCTCAACGCCTGGCGGCAGACTGAATATTTTATGTCTTTATGTCTTTATGTCTTACTGTATCAGAAAGCTAGTCTTCTCTCAGTGTACATACCTTCGTCCTTGAGATCCATATGCATCTATCTTTGGGAGTCTTTATCACCATCTCATTAATTTGATTCCTTGCTTTTCTCTTTTGATGGCCCAACTTGGGTTTGTAAGGCATTTTGATAGTGGTTATCAGAGATTCTGATGTGATTGCTATACTAATTCATCACTGCAATAATAATTTACCACTGTTTTCAATGGCTGGTATATTGAGCTATAAGTGCTGTCAGAAACCACACAAGAAATATTTCCTGTAAGCAAAACAAACCACTGAAAAGGCCAGAAATATATGCATGAGAATAGAAAAACACCTCTTCAGGGACTCTGCATAAATTGTGGCATCAAATATTGATAACGCCAGCCATTTTAAACTAATGATAAAGTGTGCTGTAAGTAGTCATACCCAAAGCAGGCATATGACGAACCCTGGATCCATCCCAACAAGAAATTAAGGCTTAAGCTATAATGTTAGCAGCTGATTTGTGGCCAGATGGTAGTGAGCACTCCTGATTTGTAATGATTTAAAAAATACTTCGGCTTCTCCCACAACTCCATTCAGCTAGGCGTTGGCTTGTTGCTGGGTGGAATGTGTGAGCAACCAGTGGTTGGGTGTTTTCAACTTTATATGTAGTTAAATATATACATATAAATATATATATATATATATATATATATATATATATATATATATATATATATATATATATATTTATATATATATATATATATATATATATATATATAAATTATAAAGGACAAGGAACCCCCAGGGCGGAGCCATCGAGAGTCCCCCGCTCCCTCCACCCAGGGCCCCGCATGGTATGGCGTAACACCCTGCCTATCCGCGGTCGTGACGTACGACCGCGGTTTGCTGGTACTGGCGGCGCCCGGTGACGTGTTCGACGTACACGTCACGGGACCACCTCAGGGTGTCACTCACCATCAGCTGACGCATAAGCTTCGCATAGAAGCGGCTAACGCGCAGCTGTTTGAGGGCGGCCTCATTCCCCCGGCACCAAGTGCCGAGGGAGCCCACGACGAAGGCGTGGATCGAGGCCGTTTTGCCCTGCTGGCGGAGCTGCTCCACGAGTGGGGCATACTTCGCCAGCTTCCCGTCGGCAGCGGCACGCAGCGCGGCGGCTCGGTTCTCGAAGGCGATGGTAACATCGACCAACGAGACCTCGTTGCCACGCGTCACGACCAGGTCCGGGCGGAGAGCCGAGTCCACGCCCGGCACCCGCCGATTGACTCGCAGCTCCGTGCCACCACGCTGCGGCACCGCTTTGGTGAGGCGGGACAGCACTGCGTTGTGGCGCAACTGAAACGCAGCACTGTGCGGCCTACAGTGGTTGAGGACATGAGGCAGCGTCTCTTTGGCGTAGCCACAGCGCCGGCAGCGCCGGTCCCGTGCGCCACGCTGGTAGCCGTTAAGAGGCACGAGGCCCAGCTTTGCCCGGTGCACGAACCGCCACTCGGCAAACCGTGTGAAGCTCCAACTTTGCATATAGTGGGAGCTCACAGGCTGGTCGGCGACACAATGCATGACCTTACCCCGGTGGGGCTTGGCCAGGTCAGCCAGTGCGCGTTGGCGGATCGCATCCCGGACAGTGCGGGCCCCCCTGTGTGGCTCGACAGCCGCGGTACCCACGTGGAGCACCGGGCCAGGGACGGCACCGTGCCACGCGATGGCCACTCGGGAGGCCAGCGCCACGGTGGCGACACGAGAACGCGTGAACCGTGAGGACACGTCACCGCCAACTCGCATCCTCTCCCCATTCAGGTAGGCTGCCAGGTAAGCTGGTGTGGGTGCCCGGCCGAGCCGACGCCGAACCACAGTCCCGAGCTCGACGCTGGCGAGGCGCGCCGTCTCGGGGTCACGGGAGCAGAAGAGATGCGACGTGGCAGCCGCTATTAAGACGTCCGCCTCCGCTACATACTCCGTCAACCCCACGCCACCCGACGAGACAGGCGCGTACAGGTAACCCCCGGCGGCACTACACGGCACGCCGAGGATCCCCTTCACTCGCCAGCGGAGCGCCACGTCGAACGCTCGAAGTGGCCCCTTAGGCAGCACGCCGAGCCGCAGGCAGTGGGTGAGTCGCGGGACGATGAAGGTACGCAGTGCGTCCAGCTTTTGCCAAGGGGCAAGAGCCGAATCGCACAGCCTCTCAGCATCCCGACGCGCTTCAGCCAGCACCTGTAGCGGCGGCTCCGAGAGTCGAGTGTGGCCCACCTGTCGGCCCAGGTACCGGTAAGAGCTGCCCTCCTGGATGGCGGGCAGCGGCACCCCACAGCGTGAGGTCGGGCGGGGCGACGGCCCGCACCGACAGCAGTCCTGATTTTGCTGGGTTCGGCTGCAGCCCACACCAGTGGCAGCCACGCTCGAGCACGCCAAGCCCACGCCGAGCAGCCTCGGCGGTGGGGAAGATCATTGCCAGGTCGTCCGCAAACGCTAGGCACCTGATCTCCGCGCGCTCCAGCGCACGCAGCAGGGGCTCCATTCCAATATTGAAAAGGAGTCCACTGAGCGGACAGCCTTGCCGAACGCCCCGCAGGGTGTCAACACGGGCCGTCAGGCCTCCACCAGTGCGGAATCTGGTAGACGAACCCTCGTAGAGGTCACGTAGAATGCCCAGAGCCTCGGTCGGAAGACCGAAGGCGTCCAGGACACTCAAAGGTGTGAGTGGGGGACCGAGCCGAACGCATTGGCCAGGTCGACAAACGCCACATGACACCCTTCATTGGAGCGACGGGCCCCATTGATAGCACACTGGATCACAAAGTTGTGCTCCAGCACACCATCAAAGGACCTGAAGCCCTTCTGACCGGGCGACAGGACGTCTCCCCGCCTCTGCCCAGGCGCTCATCCGGTCCGCCCACACCCCAGCGTACAGCTTGGCAACCGTCAAGCCTAGTGCTATCGGGCGCCAGCTGGCAGCCACGCTGGGGTCGCCACCCTTGTGGATAAGGACCGTCTCGGACTCCTTCCACGACGGCGGCACACGCTGCGCCCGCCGGCACAGCTCAAATGCCGCCGCCAGGAGGAGACAGTCGGGATCCAGGGCGCGCCACGCGGCATAGCGCAGGCCGTCAGCACCCGGCGCCGTGTTGGAGGCACGGCGTGTATATATACATATATATATATATATATTATGGTGCCAATAGCGCACATGGGTAAATTTAAAATTCGATATTTCTTAACCGCCCTTGTTGGGATACTGTGCAGTAATGAAAAACCTCTCATGCAAAATTTGAAGCGAATCGGTTTATACTTAGAGGTGGCGCAAGCAAAATGAAACCTTTACTGCGTGTCTTCCCATCGCGAATGACAAACCGAAGATTGAAAGGCTAGGGTTTTAAATCACCCATTTTCCCCCTCAGAATGGCTCGTTCACGCGCAGTTACGACTGTTTGGCTGGTGGTGCAGCCAAACGGAGACCCCATCCTCATCCCCATCTTTTTTACTGGTCATGAGTAATTCAAAAGTTGCAGCTTTTCTTTTATAAACACCCTGTATATCTTTCCAGGTTCTTTGTCCCCTCGTCGTCCTCTTCGGATCCTCGTGCTGCTAGCGTCAACGGAGCTGTGGATGAAGCCGTCCTGACCGCGACATCACCGGTTCCTCCAGTATCTCTTGTCCCGTCATCTCAAGTCCGGTCTCATGATCGCGATATTGGTTCATACATGGGGGACGGGGGATCGTGTGAACGATGACCTCAGATGTTTACTGATTACAAACCCGTGGAAATCCGGCTCAAATTATACTTTCCCTGTAGTGGAAGAGACTGGAAGATGCCGTTACTTCCAGCTATCTTGGATGGACGGAAGGAACTGGCTAGCTTACAGCCGCGCAAAAAAAAATGGAGGCGTGTGCACAGTATGTGTATTATTTGGTCGGGAAAGAGCTGTCAGGAAAGGTGGTCATGTAAAGCCATGCATGTTCGTAACAAAGCCACTGAACAAGTATAAGAAAGGTGTTGAGAGCATCAGATCGCATGAGTCCACGTCGTATCATTATATAACCAGTTTCGTGCCGAACAGTTCGTTAAGTGGTATGAAGGCAAACAATCCTCCGTCGTCGTTCAGCTGAATGACCAAACTAGGGAATTTGTCCCGAAAAATCGCGAACGATACAGGTCGCTGAAAGAAACGGTCGTGACCTGTGGGAAGCAGGAGATCGCTCTGCGCGGACATAGAGATTCAGGTCCAGTTCTGGAGGAGCCCGAACACAATGACGGCAACTTTTGGGCCCTGCTTAGGATTCGAGCACTTGGTAACAGATCGCTGAGAGAGCAGCTTCAAAAATGCCACAAAAATGCAATGCTAACTAATTGGTTGGTACAGAATGAGATCATTAGCTCCATTGGACTCCTCATGAGAAGTGAAATCGTCCGACAGGCCAAGGAAAGCGGCTTTTTCAGCATTTTGGCAGATGGTGCCACTGACGTCTCCGGTAAGGAGCAGCTCGTGTTGTACGTCAAGTTCCTGGACACAGCCAGCTGTGTACGGGAAAAATTTCTTTGGTTCGTATTAGTGCATGATGCTACGGAGAAGGGTATAGCTGACGCTATCATGACCGTTCTAGAGTCGTACGGGCTGGACCTAGATAAACTAAGGGGTCAGGGCTACGATGGCTGCGCAACAATGAAGGGTAATACAAGCGGAGCACAAGCATCCATAAGGCACGTTATCCAAAAGCCGTCTACACTCACTGTGCCAGCCACGTATTCTCGTTAGTTGTCTCGTATTGAGCTTAGGTTCAGGTAATATCGAAGTGTTTAGAGACTGCGCGAGAGACGTCTGAGTTTACCAACGCTAGTTCCAAGCGGAAAGACTGTTTCGAAGACGCGCAGGCAGAGACAGGGGCGTCGACCAAGCTGAAGAAGTATTGTGAAACCAGGTGGGTGGAGCGGCACGATGCGGTACTCAGGTTTCCTGAGCTCTACGCAACTGTAGTAGCCTGTCTCGAGAAGATGAGCCGGTGGTCTGATGCCACTGCTGCGTCGAAGGCCGACACATTCCCCGCAGCTATATCTAAAGCTGACTTTGTGCTCGCACTCAACGTTGTCGCTCGGTTTGCCGGTCTTCTCCTGCTAATCTCTAAGTCTCTACAAAGTTCACATCTGGACATAGTTCAGTGTGTTCGTGAGGTTGACACTCTTCTAAATGTACTTAAGAGCCTGCAGGATGGCGTGGATGCAGACTTCAGAAAAGTGCTAACGGATTCCGAAGAGCTCCTGGGCAAACCTGCAGAAATGCCTCACATCACGGGACGGCAGAGGAACAGGACATAAAGACATAAAAGACATAAAAGATTAGTGCAACTCTGAGCCACAAGGGCCCTTCTTGGTTGCACTCTGTACACTGAACCAGTTGCCCACCAAATCTGCCAATCAGCCCTCCCTGTAATACTGAAAAGCAAGCCCTCTATTCTTATAATGATTGTCTATGCTGTTTTTAAAGATGTTCAATGTGCTGCTACTGACGATGTTTTCTGGCAGCTGGTTCCAGTGTTCCACTACCCTGTTGGTGAAGAAAGTTTGCCTTAACCTTGTTCTGCTGTGGTTAATTTTAATTTTGAATTTATGACCTCTAATTGCATCATTTCTGTTAAATTCAAACATTTCCCCAAGGTATCCCCTCTCCAGACCATTGACAAATTTAAAGACCTCGATGAGATCTCCTCTCAGCCTTCTATATCTAAGTGAAAACATATTCAATTTCTTCAATCTTTCCTCATATGCCAGGTTGCTTATGCCATTAACCATTTTTGTAGCCCTCTTTTGTACTCTCTCTAAAAGCCAACAATCTTTTTCATAGCTAGGAGACCAAGCTTGGATGCAGTATTCCAAATGTGGCCTGACGTATGCACAGTAAAGCTTCCTGATCACTTCCTCACTTCTGTATGATACATTCCTATTTATTGCCCCGAGCATTCTCAGTGCCTTCTTCCTGGCTTCCTTGGTCTGTTCTGATGCCCCCAATTTTGTGTTTAGAATAACACCTAAATCCTTCTCCTGTTGAGTCACTGATAGCACTTGGCCACCCATCAAGTATGGAGCCTTCATATGCTGCTTACCTACATGCATGATTTTGCACTTATCAAAGTTAAATTTCATTTGCCATTCTTCGGACCACTTCACAAGTTCGTCTAAGTCTTTTTGCAGCGAGATATGCTCATCCTGACCTGTTATTGCCCTAAAGACCTTCAAATCATCTGCAAATTTCAAAACTTTACTGCTTAGGCCACTTTCAATGTTATTTACAAATATAATGAACAGTAATGGCCCTAGTACTGACCCCTGGGGGACTCCACTAAGAACATTTTGCCATGATGACTTTGTACCATTTAGCATCACTCTTTGCTGTCTATCTGAAAGCCACAACTCTATCCATTTTAAGATGCTACCTGCAATACCATGGGACTGAAGCTGTATCATTAACCGTTTATGGGGTACCTTGTCAAAGACCTTACTAAAGTCAAGATATGCTACATCAACCTGATTTCCCTGATCAAATTGTTCTGTGGCGAAGTTAAAAAAGTCCAAGAGGTTTGTGAGACACGATCGTCCTTTTCTAAATCCATGTTGAGTATCTTGAATCAATCTGCTACCTTCCAGATAGCTAACTATTCTATCCTTGATAATTGATTCGAGTACCTTGCAGACTAGGGATGTGAGACTTATTGGCCTATAGTTTTCAACTTTCCCTCTTTCTCCTTTCTTGAAAATAGGAACTACATTTGCCCTTTTCCAATCGGTTGGAATTTCATTATGTGAAACTGATCTACAAAATATTATACTAAGTGGAAATGCCAGTTCCTTTTCAGTTTCCCGCAACACCCTAGCATAAATATCATCAGGTCCTGCTGCCTTATTTGGCTTTATTTTCCTGATATGATTGTAAACAACATCACTACCAATGAAATCAACATCATTTGTCAGATCCCATGTAACTGAACTATGGTGTACGGTCGGCAGATTGGTCATATCTTCCAATGTAAACACTGATTTGAACTGCTTGCTCAGCTCCTCAACCATCTCACTATCCTCACCCAATGTAGTCCCGTTTACTTCCAATGGACCAATTGTGCTAGAAACTTTACTCAGCTTGTAGAAACTAAAGAACTTTTTACTGTCCCCATTACAGTTTCTAGCTAAATCCAGTTCCTTTGCTCGCTTTGCTGCTCTGGTTTTTTGCTTCACAGTGTCTCTAGCTTTTCGATACGCCTTTAGATTAATGACATTTGAGGCTTCTTTAAAAACTCTAAATGCAGTTTTCTTAGCCCTCATTGCTTTTATCACGTCTGGTGTAAGCCATGCTGGCTTTCCTACCCTTCTTTTGCGTCTTTGCTTTTGGGGGACATGTCTTTAAGTAAGATTTGAACTTTTCCCACATTTCACAGGCATTTAAATTGGAGAATTCTTCTTCCCATCTGATGGCACTTAAAGCCGCTCTCATGCCGTTAAAGTCTGCTCTGTTGAAATTTGGAACCTTTACCAAATTATCCTTGATAATTTCCCCTACATGTGCCTTGAATCTAACTAAGTTATGGTCACTTTTTCCCAGAGTTTCGCCTACAGTCAAGTCTTGAACCAAGTCACTTAAATCCGAGAATACAAGGTCCAAGAATGAACCATGCCTGGTAGGTTCCGATACAAACTGGTGTAAGAACAGGTCCTCTTCAAGGCATTTCCTGAACATTTTGCATGATGGGGAGCCAACACCAGCATTTTCATAACCTTTTAGATTAAAGTCACCGAGAATAAGGCACTTCCTCTTAAAGTTTCTACAGATTTCCTCACAAATCACCTTGTCAAGCTCCAGTTGCTGAGAATGTGGCAGGGTTCCTGATCGGTAGAAAGCTGATCGGTAGAAAGGAGCAACCCACCCGATGTGACAGACCCAGAATCATACTATCAGATCAGTCTGTACATTCCATACCTTGATTGTCTGATCCGTGGGACAGATGATCGGTTCCAGCCCTACATGAGAAAAGCTGCAAAGCTACAAGCACTGGTTCCGTGCTACGTGTGCCCAGAAACACGAGAAGAGATCTCTGAAGCTGTGGATTTCTATCAGGAGGACCTGCCAGGCACCGTAGGGGAACTGAACTATGAGATCGAGGGATGGATAAAGAAGTGGACAGCAGAAGATAAGGAGGAGCGACCCAAATCGTGTCACGAAGCTCTCGCGCAAACCGGGATGAAAGCCTTTTACCCCAACATTTCGTGTCTGCTCCAAATATTCGCCACGATCCCAGTCAGCACGGCTACAGAGGAGCGAACTTTCAGCTGCCTGCGGCGACTAAAGACGTACCTGCTCTCCACCATGGGGCAGGAGCGTCTGTGTGGGCTGACCCATATGGCCTCGCGTCGGAGGCAGGTTCCCAGCACTGACGCTGTCATTGATGAACTGGCAAAAAACCGCATAGGCTGGGACCTATGGTATAGATATGGTTAGGTGCGGTCAGCTTGGGTAACTTTGTAGGTTATGAATGTTGGACATTGCGGTTTTGTAGGACAGAATCACCTTCGAGAGATCGGCCGACCTGCGCGCCGGTAGCCAGTGAACCCCGCTGGCTCGGATCACGCTTCCGTGCTCCAACACTCAGAGAGAGAGAAGAGAACACTATCCTTAGCTGCCTGTTGAGGATGTAGCGTTTTAGACGTGTTGATATTTTTGACATCTCGTGTGCGAGGTTGTACCGCTTGTTAGGGATCTGCTCAGATCGGCTAGCTGCTTTGTATGAGTTAAGTGCGTTGGTGGGCCTTGTGGCCGCCACTGCATGTTGTCGTTTCGCTGTTATTGGTGTACGTCTTTCTTGGATAGCCGACAGTGTGAGTTGTATGTGTAGGCATATCGCCGCGGTGGTACGGTTCGTGTTCCAAGCGCTGAGTTGATGCGTTCGAGCGTTAAAAGTTGGCCAGGTCCCTGATTCGCCCTTCAACTGCTCTATTATACGTCATTCTCATTGTGGCTTCCGGCGCGAGCGACAACGCTCTTCAGAACTCGACAGTTCATCAGTGAGATTGCTTTAAGTGTTATAGTTATTTATTTCCTATTGGCGCGCGACGTGTTGTTCTTTGCAAGTGCTATCAGTGCCCTATCCACAATCGAAAGTTACCCTTACCCGCGGGTAAGTACCTCGAGCGACAATGGGAAAAAAGTAACAATTACCATTGCCCTCTGGGTATTTACCTTTACCTTCGATGGTGGATACGAGGACAGTAGTGGGTACAAATAGTAAAAGCTAAAATGCCCTGAAACGCTCTGACACATTTTCTTTTAAAACAAAGACTAGATTGTGGGAAGCTTCGCAAAATTTTGAAGTTTTAATATTTTCCTTATGAAATCGGCCTCTGATCGTAGTTATCAGGCATCCGAACAACGCACAAAGCATCTGCAGCTGCGCTGCACGATGTTATTACCTGTGTTTTTCGGTGTACTGGCGGCCTGTCAGAAGGATGAATTAATTCAGAATGAGGATTGGGTGTTAAAGGTATGTTCGGTGTTGCATGTATACATTAGATCGGTCCGCCAGTACATAGCATTTGCAAAAAGTTTAAAACTTGTTGCTCCTAAAGGCCGCCCCCTTTTCACTTGACGTGCTAGCTATCTGAGCCGAATTTCAGGTCAATCGGATACTATTTATAGGTGGCTCCATTTTGACACTTTTGCTGTTCGCAGATTAATTCAGGCAACCTAACGATCCCATGCAATCCACATTAACAGCTAACACCTCTATACACCTTTATATCAGTAGCCATGCGACTATATTGATATTTTTAACCTTAGCAGATACTCTAAGCGTTATGGCAACGAAGTCAGCTGAGTGTAGACGCAATTGCAGCTGTTTGCGCGCGCAAGCGCCTCGGCGACTCGGCAGGGAAGAGGCGTTACAGAGTGCGCACTTCAGCGTGGCGAGCGTGGCTAGGTTTGAGCGCGGATGGTGCTGGTTGGGTGGTTGTTGTGTGGTAAATCGACACTTTGTGAGAAGTGACATAATCGGAAGTTAGAACGTCGGACTAAGATTAGTAATTTGTAATTAAAGGTTCAAAGAGGGAAAACATCGGAGTCAACCAATGTAGCGTTGAGATCCGGACTCAGCTCTCTACCGGGCAGTTCTATTTCGGATCCGTGAATTTTGTACTCAGCTTCGCCTTTTGACAGTGTGTTTTTGTCATCGGGACAAATATGATCTTACTGGCTTGGTAGCGTACTTGGATAATACATACACTACCTGGAGTTCGGGGGGTTCGTAGTTCGATTCTGTCTGTTGACAGAACTTTCCGTGGGCCGGCTCCCTACCAGGAGTTGAAACAAGGTAGTGATCGCTGTGCCGCGGGTGAACGCTGACCAAGCGGCGCCTGCGGCATTGGGGTCACGGATGTGATTCGCCTCCGAATCCGACTCGAGTGAGACGAGCTAGACGAGACCGAGTGTGTGAGTGGGTACTTGTGCTTTGTGCCTTGGATAATTTGTATTGCACTTGACATCTAATAAAGTTTTGTATTCTTGTGATTTTTTCCTATTTATTGTTATTTTCCACGATTAAAGTACGAGCAGTAGGTATGGGCGCCAATGTCTATCCCAAGTTCGGATGATGTTGGATTGGATTGGAGATGCAAAACGGCAAATGTGCGAAACTTGTGACCAGCACAAAACTTAGCCTAAGCAATCGCTAAAGTAGCCCAAGCTTACTCTGCCTTAACATATAAATATGGAATATTAAGCATCGAACGTTCAGTAATACAAAAATGCGTCGCGTTGACGAGTAGGGTAGTATACAGCACAACTATGGGGACAAACATGCATTTTGTAGCCACCTTCAAAAATTGTTCAAATGGTCCAATTTTTGGCAGGGAAACTTACCATGAGGTATGTAATAGGGGCACCCTTTAGGAACAAGACATTTACAACTTTTTGCGGTTTGTACCTCTAGTATACATACATCATATTATTTCTCTATGAGAAAGGGGCACGCAAAGGAAAAGTGTTTTTATTTCTGCGAAGTTTTACAAACATAGGGCCCGCTCAAAAGTACATGCATGTTTTCGGCAGACTTTTTAAAAAACATGAGGGGCCCACTTCCGAGGGGGCCCACTCTCCAACCCTGGCCCCCCGAACTGAAATCCTGGTTGCGCCACTGTATGTGTGTGTGTGTGCGTGTGTGTGTGTATGTGTGTGTTTATGTGTGTGTGTGCGTGTGTGTGTGTGTGTGTGTGTGTGTGTGTGTGTGTGTGTGTGTGTGTGTGTGTGTGTGTGTGTGTGTGTGTGTGTGTGTGTGTGTGTGTGTGTGTGTGTGTGTGTGTGTGTGTGTGTGTGTGTGTGTGTGTGTGTGCGCGCGCGCGCGCGTTCCTTATGATTAACATCGTCATCAAAATATAATACTTCATGTTGGCACTTTCATCGGACTTCAGCCATTCAGTGACAGGTATGTTGTGACCTCTTGAACGTAGGAATGTATTACTCTCAGAATCGTGATACAGGCCAAAGACAGTCCAGTAGACTAGTTTTTACCAAAGTTGTAGGGTGTGTTGTAAGCACCTTTTGGTGATTTGTCTTGGAATCACCAAGGAGAATCATCGAGAAAAGCAACGGAGCAAGTGAAGGAGGCTGCACCAAGAGCAGATCAGGCAGATTAAATTATTACGTGGAGAAGGAAGTGTTCTTGCGGGACGTCGCACGCTCAGCAAAAGCTTTATCTCGTATTCTTACACCATTACAGCATGCAATGATTGTTGTCGATTCTTAAGCATGACCAAAATATACCGCGCTTTGCTTCGCATCCAAGGTCACTGTAACAACCAGTGAACCTGTTTTTTTTCATTGATGTCTCTTTTGTTTCCATTGTATACTAAACTAAAGGTCAAATCATAATATTTACCGAGAAATCAACGTGAGAGTCACTGGCTACTGCTCTTCTTGATCCACAGACGTATTTCTGCTCTACTATTTTACGATGATCGTCAAGCTGTCATGATTGTATATCAGTTAGAAGCATATTTCAAACAAAATACATCTTGCGGAAGGGATAGAGTTTACTCGAAAAGCAAGACTCCGTTCCCCATCGTATTCAGTAAAGACGAACTGCTGCAACGTTCAACGTGAAGTTCTGCAGCCGACATGACTCCAAGCATGGCATCCATATTTGGAAATCAATCGCATGTCTCGCAAGATGAAGCTAGCAAACTGAGTAGTAGAGTGGCATATGACAAGAACCTTTGGATGGTCGATGGGCAACGTACTCCGATCCGGTATGCGTATGACGACACCGTAAAGGACCCGAAAGCCAAGGCAATGTACCAAGAATTGGTACAATTTTGGGCTGAGCATACGTGCATGGTGTTTAAGAAAGTAGATTATGCAAAGTCATGCACACCCAATCCAAAAAGACCAAAAGTTAAATACGGAACGCTAATGGTTACCGCCAAATGGGGTGGATGCACCGGAGAACTTGGTCCTTTCGTTGGCAAGTGCAGCAATTTTGGCGTTGGCGAAAATTGCAAGAGGCAGTTTATGGAAAAATTTATGCTGCATACATTTGGAATTCTGTCGTATCCGATACGCAATGACTCGGAAAAATACTTGCAGCAAAATTTCGAAAACGGGTATTTTTCTTTAGACAGGAACAGCTGGAGACTAAATCAAGTTATACGGCGTGATTATAATCATTGCCACGGCCATAACCTCAATTTAGTTATTCCCTTCGACTATGAATCATTTACTTATGCTACATCGAAAATGTATTATGGTGATGACGTTGAAAGGCCAATGGTTGTCACCTACGAGCCGAAGTACCAATATCTGTTGGAATACCGTGACATTGTTTTGTTTCACCCGACCTTCTATGACAGGTTAGCCATCAACATGCTGTACAAGTGTACTGATAAGTTTTCTTCAGACTGCAAAACAAATGGTAAGAATGTTCCGAAATGCAAGAACTATGGTTACGTCGGCAAGCAATGCAAATGTCTGTGCCCTCCGGGGTTCAGTGGCGCTACCTGCGAAAATAAAATTGGTCCAATGTTTCCTGTTAAGGAGGGCGTGCATCAGTTTGTGATCCACACGGACAAACAGTACGACTTCGGAACCCTGAACATGAAGCCTATGCCGGACAGTACTGCATCGCCCAACTTCAAATACTTCCAGCTTGTGAGCGTCGTCATTAATCCACTGGACAACACGCACGTTCCCAGTGTCAAGCTGTTTCTTCCGTTTACAAAGGTCGCCAAACATTTGGCCGGCAAGCAGCATGAGATCATCAAGAGCATTGCATCGATCGACTGCGCGCACGGCGCGCGTCTGCTGTGGGGCGACAGCCAGCGAGGCCGACTGGCCTGCGAGTGTACCTCGACGCTGGTCGCCAACGAGGCGCTGGCCGACTCGCGTGTCTTCCGCGGCCGCCAGTCGCAGATGAGTATGCTGCTCATCAACAACCTCGGCCAAACGTTCGACGACCCGCTGCTGTCGGTGCGCTCGTCCGAGTTCCACATGGTGGCCACCTTTGTGCGCACAGCCCCCGGCAACGACAGCGACGTGTCGAGCGGCGCGAACGCGACAGCAACGGCAACAGCAACAGCAACACCGGGCGTGATAACAGCCACGGGCGCGGCGGGCGCCATGACGGCGGCGGCGGCCGGCACCAACGCTCTGGTCGGCGCCGTCGTCGGCGGCCTTCTGCTGCTGCTGCTCGGCTGCCTCCTCCTGCTCTTCCTGCTGAAACGACGCAAGAAGAAGAAGCCCGAAGAGGCTATCGGCGAAGAGGAGGAGGAGGAGGATGGACATGAAGGCGACAGCGATGCAGGCAGCTCCGACGAAGATTAAGGGTTCGGCTTCTTCACAGCTCAACCGCTCGGTTATGTGCTTAATTTCCATGCAGTCATGAATTATGTGCTCGTTCCAACACAGCGAAGGGCCTTCGTATTCCATAGTATGTTACGGTCCTTTCACGTGCCTCACATTACCTGCATCTTGTGCCACTGTCTCTTATTCTCGACTGCGCGAACAAAAGTAAGAAGCATGCCGATGGGTCAATGCAGAAAAATATATTTAAGCGGCATTGTCTTGCTTCTGAATACTTACACCAATTCATCAGTCAGCAATGGAATTGGTAAACGCATAGGACGCACATGCGCGAAGCATAGCGACATGTGGTTGAATAATCATTGGCCTAGGGGTACCCGAGAAAGCTTTTTTCCGATTCTTGTCCTGACCTAACGGGACAATTAAGTGAGCAAAGCGTAATTTCTAGTGGTCTATAAAAATGTTAGAAGTCCTTTTGTATTCTCATCTTGTGGTAATGTCTAACACAGCATTGCTGTTAACACGCGCACGTCCGGGGGGCAGATATCTGCCCCCCCCCCCGGTTTTTCCTCATTTGCTGCCAAGCTAATCTGGCTAGCAAGGGCAAACCTCGCATAGCTGTTCATTGGTCTTTTTCGCATATCATCATACATTTTAATCCTGGGTTATCTCAGATCAGGTCACCAGGTCAGGCGAAGTGACCCAAATACACTCGGAGTTCTAGGTGGCATAACTTCCACAATAATTGGGCGATTGGTTTCAAACTTATAACATGTCTTGATCTCATCAGGGGCCATATTATGCATATCGTTTTTCTTCGTAGCATTGACCTTAGGTCAGGTCGCGGCAATGGCTTCCTCATTATAGGGCTATGGTAAAATATACAAATGTTTCCTGGTTACATATTTGCGCTCGGAATGATCTCACGACGGCTGTGGCATGTAGATTGAAGCCATGCTTAATGCTACCGTTGACATTTTTGCTCAGTGACCTCACCAAGGTCTCTGAGGTCACCCGAGATCACTACACATTTCTGCGCATTATATCGCACTGAATTGAGCTAGAAGGCTGAAATTACCGTCATTATGCTTGTATCGCCAAGACGTGTCGATTGATATATCATAACCTCCCTAGGCGACTTCATGACCTTGACCTGTGGTAATGACTTCATGACCTTGACCTGAGTTTCGGTTGACCTGACCTTAAATTAAACCGACTATTGTCGGTAGCGCATTTCAAGAACTGTCGAATAGCGTTCACCGTTTGTTTCTATCTGTTACAGGTCTTGAGATATGTGTCAATATCTGAGTCCCACCTGATCCGGTCGAATAAGACCTATGATGACCAGTGGCCTGAATGCTGTCCTGAGCGAAAAAAATGACCGAAACACCTTCGATAGAGCCCGTCACCAGCTATCCAACACCGTTTTCCGTTTGTCGCTAGCTAGCATAGTTCTCGAGATCTTAGGGGGCAGACATCTGCCCTCCCCCCTCCCCCGGACATGCAAAGTTGGCGCGGACCTCCAGACGTGCGAGTGTTAAACAGAATCATATCTGGAAGTCGATTTTTTTAATCGCTTAGATTTGATGTGATCGGAAAGTTGAACCATTAACCTCAGTGCACACTTTTTGGTGGCATGTTTCATGAGCTAAAAACGATAATTATCCGTGCGTATCCCTTACTCAATTAGGGACGAAATAGCAAAACGGTGATCCCGCCCCCTTGCGCCCCTTTCCCGCGGCCCTTGTGCAGGAGCCATCGGCTGGTGAACATTCGTATATTTCATAATGTATTTAAAGACAATTACCCAGAGCACTTGGAGTGTCTCGGTAGCTCAGATGGTTGGAGCGTCGACCTGTACTGGTCTCTCCTGTCCCGGCAAAACGGGATTGAAGCGGCTTCGTGCGCTCGCATTTCTCCCCCGGGTGAGAGAATCAGTTGGCAGCTGGCCCGATAAGGCCGGGGACGAGCTACCGGTGCGGCCGGATCGGTACATTTACGACGCGTTAAACCCCCGGTCAAAATTCTGCCATTGAACTGGAATGTATTACATGGGTAGTGCGGCTGGTGTTCACGCAACAAGCTCTGTTTAGCAATAGAACCCTATTTCATAAAGCCACCCGATGAAGAAATCTGACGAATCTTTTTGAATGCAGCACAGGATCGGGCGCTGTATGACGAATTCGGAGATCTCAAATCATTTTGGAATCGAATTTCTCTTCGTATAAATATTTGAAGATTCGGTAGCAGCATATCTCTTAAATTTTACGTGGAGCTGAATCGGATCTGGTTCACAAGCAAGACCGTTTGGGCATATTTGTGCCTTATGGTTCCAAACCATTTTTGTTAGAGGCCTAATGCATTTTCGAAACCCCTCCTCGTTCGAAACCGATGATTTGTCTACGTGTCAGGACGTTTTCGAAGATCCAGATGTCTTCATTTAACGCTCGTTGCTTTTGTTCGTTTTGGATCCATGTTGCCTTTTGCGGCCCCAGTCTCTTTTTCAGGCTCTTGTGCGTTCTTATGACCTGTGTGTGCCTTAAGAGCTCCTTGTGCATTTTTAGAGGTCCAGATATGTTTATTTATGGCTGCAACGCACGTGTTAAGGCCCTGTCGCTTTTTGGGAGACTATGTGCATTTTGGAGGGCCAGTTGTATCGTCGGCACCCGGTGTGCTGTTAGGTTCCTGTTGTGTTTAGTTGGTGCTTCTGACGCACATTTGTGGTATTCCAGTACGATTTTGTGGCTTCGGTGCGATTTTTCTGCGTCCCAGCCGGACTTATCGCTCCCAGGCCCGTAGTTCCGGGGACCCAACGCCAGTTTTCTGCGCTCAACGCAATTTTTGTGGATTTTTTTTTCTAATTTCTTATAAAGTCCGCATCCCGGCCTGATTTTCTGAGCCCCTGGCGCCACGTTTTTGTCCTTTTTGTATCTCGCCTAGATTTTTCGAGATCCGGTATGTTTTTCAGTGCCATACGCAATTTGTGAAGGCAACATGTTCGGTGCTCCGGAGCCATTTTCTTGACCCGGACATCTATTTTGTTGAATCCATCCTTATTTTTGAAGGCTGCGGCTTGTTTTTTTTCGGATACCGATTCGGTTTTTGTGGTCACACTTTTCTTACGTGTGGGTCTAGACGCCAATTTTGTGGAGCCTCGACGGGACTACCGATGGGAATTTTGGGTTCCGACCGCGATATTTGGGGGGACCGATTCGAGTTTGTGGGAAGTGTCGTACTTAGCTGTTGTCCCAACGCGATTTTATCGGTTTCTATTGCAAGTTTGATTTAGAGACGTCTGCGCGAATTCTGGTGGACCGAGGCGAATTTTGGTGGCTCCAGCGCGAGTTTTGGAACCCCGGCACGATTCTTGGGAGCTGACGCCTCTCAGGATAGAGGGGGTATTTTACCCTTTGATATGCCACTGCGGCCACTGAAGAAGTATATTTTTGTCCCAGAGTGACATTCCGGTTAAGAATTGATTTTTGGAGCAGCTGCAACTTTCGGAGCCCCGGCGCCACCTTCTACCATTTTAATTTTGAAATACCACGACACGACTTCTACTATTTCTTAGGGGTTTCTTGCAAATTATAGACCTCATCTCGCGTCTTAAGTATCTCGTTTTCCCGGAGCCTCTTTACCTGTTTTCAACGTCTTGTGTCTTACCCTCCTCCTTATTCAATGGTCCTCCTCTCTCGTCTTGAAGGGTCTCCCCTTACATCCTGGGGCTCTTTTACCATGGCATGGAGCTCCCTCTCATGTTACAGGGGCATTATCTGCCAAATTAGGGGCCTGCTGCTACGCCTCGTGGACCCGCTCATATTTCCCGGCAAAGCCTTACCCGTCTTGAGATCTTCAATTTTGGAAACCTCACACACCGTCATACCTGTTACCACTCCCAACTTAAGGGTCTCCTCTCATTGTTGGAAATCTTTCCGGCCTTCGGAGCCTCATTCAGTCCTGGAGTGGATTGAATGAGGCTCCGACTGGAGGGGACTGAATGGGGACTGAATGAGGCCCACTCCTTTTGGGGGACTCCTGTCGAGTCCTGCAGGGCCCTCATTTCTCTTCAGTCTTTTTTTCAAATTAGGGGCCTCCTCTCACGTCTTGGGGACCTATTCCTCTGTGTTTTGATTCGAACTTCGCCTATCTTAAGGGTGGTCTCTTATCTCCTGGTGGACTCCTCTTCTCTCCCAGGTTCCTCCTTTTCCAAATTATAGACAGCCTTTCCTATCTCAGTGGCCTTGATATTTCCCAGGGACTTTTTGCCCGCCTGGGAGCTATCTCTCTGATCCAATGGCCTTTCTCTCCGCTTTTAGTGCCTCCTCGTCCATCGTGGGGTGTTATTTCCAATCTTGTGTTGTTCTCTTCCGAATTAGGTGCCTCCTGCCATGTCTCTAGATCATCCTTTTATGTCTTGTTGGATCCTTACCTGTTTTGGTGCCTATTGTTACGTCTCCGAAACTTCGTCTTATATCCACTGGCTTTCTTTCCCGTCTTAGGGCCTACTCTCATTTTCTGTGGACTCCCTTCCCGTATTCGGGTCTCCTTTGCAATTCCGGGGCCTCCGTGCTAACTTTTGACACTCTCTTGATTTATGGGGCCTCTTACCCTCTCCTGTGGGACTCCTTTTTTCAAAATATGGGCTTCCTTTCACGTCTAGGAGGCCTCATCTGTGTTTGGAGCCTCATTATTCTCTAAGCAGGTTGCTTTTTCGTCCTTGTCCTAAATCTTCTTTTCTGGGGTACTCGTCTTCTAAAATGTGGGCCTCATATGGCTGGTCTCAGTGGCTTTCTCTCATTCCTAGGGGGACCTTCTTACCCATCTTGGGACCCTCTCTTGCGTCCGGATAAATATCTCCATCATTATTTTCTAATGTAGGGCCTCCTCTTCCATCTCGGGGGCCTCGTTTTCCAAATTAAGAATATCTTGCCACCCATCGGAAGCCTTCTCGTCTAACCCTGGGTGGCTTCTTTCCCGTCTCGGTGGCATCCTTTTCGCCTGGGGCCTCCCAATTTCTGCTCTATGTCTCTTATAAGAACCTAATTATATTTCCTTGGGGTCTCGTCAGTCTTGAGGCCTCCTCGACAGCATCATCTTCTGTCCCTTCGGGCTCCTTGCTCACCCTTTTGTCCTATGCATTCCGGATAGGGGTCACCTCAAATTTCCGGGGGCGGTGCTCCCCCCCACCCCCCCAGTATCAAGGCAGGGGGTGGGGATAAATTTCCCCCGCTGCCCCCATCCCGGTGGTGACGTCCCTGCTCCGAAACCTCATCTCATATCCACTGGTTTTCTTTTCCGTCTTAGGGCCTCCTCTCATTTTCTTGGCCCACCTTCCAGTATTGAGGCACCTTTGCAATGTTGGGGCCTCCGTGCAAATTTTTGGCACTCTTGATTTCTGGGGCCTCCTACTCTCTCCTAGGTTACTTTTTCCAAAATATGGACCTCCTCCTGGAGGCCCCGAATTTGGAGAATCTCCCTTCCGTCCTGTGGGCCTTCTTTTTGTCCTGGGGTCCTCCTTTTCGTCCTGGGGGCTTTCTATTCGTCCTGGGGTCCTCCTTTTCGTCCTATGGAACCTCATTTTAATCCTGAGCCTCCTGTTTGTCCTAGAGGGCCTCCTTTTCGTCCTGGGGCCTTCTTCTCGCCCCGGGAGCATCCTTTTCGTTTTGGTGGCCTCCTTTTCGTCCTGGAGGCTTCCTTTTCGCACTGGTGGCCTTCTTTTCGTCTTGAGGGTCTTCTTTTCGTCCTGGGGGCCTCATTTTCGTCCTGGTGCCTCGTTTTCGTCCTGGGGGCCTCCTTTCGTCCTGGGGGTCTCCTTCTCGTTCTGGGGGCCTCCTTCTCGTCCTGGCCCCCTTTTCGTCCTGGAGCCTCCTTTTCGTCATGGGGGCCTCCTTTCGTCATGGGGCTTCCTTTTCGTCTTGGGGGCCTCCTTTTCGTCCTGGGGGCATCCTCAATTTTCAGGGGGCGCCCCTCCAGTCTCACGGAAGGGGGAAAATTTCCCCCGCTGCCCCCCTCCCCCGGTGGCGACGCCCCTGATAATGATTATAGGTTCTGAAAGCAGCGCGACCAGAAAGTATTTTGGGTGCGGCACCCTTGTGGCTTTATTCGTGTCCCCCGCACCTACATGAAGACTCCTCACGTCTGTCATATGTTCCTACTGTTCAACATTTTGCACCTCTTTATATTTGCTCTTTATATGCCTTATATTTGCTTGACATAATAAGGTCTAGCCACACGAAGTCGGACCATCGCGAACTATTGTTTGTTCACACAATGTCATGATGTACTACTTCGGTGGCTCTAAAACCGAATTAAAATTTCAATTCACAAGGAATAATAGCATTCGATATAAGCCGACATTGCGGGCACAATGTCGCCCGTCACCGCTGCTGACGGGCACACAAATCCCAACTCCACAGAAAGGACGGCAGTGTAGAATATGCATAATACCTGACCTGAACTAACGCCATTGACCCCGTCACATACTTGAAAGTAGAATGTTTATATCATTTTTTTTTATCATGTTCTGCACGAAAATGTTTTCTCCTTACTGCGATAAGAAAAGAGAACTTCATCTGACCTCTGTTTAGTAACCTTGACCTTCATTAAAATTTTGGGAAAGCAGTTATTTGGTTTCATGAAAGAACAGTGTGATCTGGATTTGGTGTTGCTATCCTGTAACTACTGTGAATGGTGGCATTTTGGAGATTTGGGAATGTTATCTTCCTTGATCCGTCCTAAGTCAATTTCAAGGGGAATTAGAAATCAAACTGGTGAATGAGGTCCAGAAGGTAAATATGGTTGGTCGAAGCATCACTAAAGGTATAGAAAACTCCGAACTTAGCCTTTTGGGGGAAATGATTTACAATTGCCAGCATGGTTGCAGTAAAAATGCTTCTTTTGCGACATACCTGGTGCGTGGACCACTCAAATTCCACCGATTTGAGAACTGTTTTGATTTCTGATATTCCCACTTTCCGAAGTTTTGTACTTTTTATTTCCGGGTCTCGAGCAAAGAAACCATTTGAACCGACATGTCCATTTCAAGACCGTCGGATGGCACTTCTTGGAATCTCCTGGGCTGACCCTTTCGGACTCCTTGGCCGTGATTGGAGAGGCATGTACCCAGTGTGCCCCACCCTTGTCTTGGCTTCTCTATTCGGAACGGGTGAAGTTTTTAACCTGTTGTAAATATGAATAGTATGGCGATTGCGTTGATTTGTGTATGTGATTCGTTGTGCATTTTAGTTTGCTTGGTGTCTTGTGTGGTGACTGACTAGACTCGGCGATCACGATGACTATATAAATGTAGAAGTTTGATCAGAGGACATTGTTTTCGATTCCTATGATTTTGTGGAATCTGTGCCCCCTTCCCGATCCTGAACTCGCCCCACCAAAACTTTGGCTTCGCCTTTTCTAATGTTAGGCACCAATGAAATACCTTCACCCACTGTCATCACAGTTCAGCAGAGTTAAAATAATGGTTTTTTGTTAGGTGTGAGATGTCGAAATGAGCACAGCAGGATGTCAAAATTTGCCATGGAATTGGTGTCATCTAAAATGATTTTGATGTCCTTCCGACTCAAATTTGGGCCAATGGTGTGTGTGCTACATCTTTATCTTTTGTGTCGAGATTCATAATTTAAGAAGAGCTATATCATGGATGGGGAAAATATTAGCAATGATATGAACTGGCATTGTATGCCATATTACATTATAGGTAATCTCTTCACTAGAAATTGCATCGCAAAATGTTCGCGTATCACCATTCCCTATCGAGAGCATGCGCATGCTACTTATAAACAAGATACTGTTAGAAAGGGGGCACAAACTTCATAAGCACGCATCAAGGAGCAGGATATCGATATCTCTTGAAGAAGGATGTCGATCAGGTGTTGAAAAAGTGGTATATTTTACCCTATTTCACGAATAGTTTATCACTGCAGTTCAGGGCTGCTGTGCTCCGATGCTCCATCAAGGCCGGTGTGCTTTAGCCTGTATATGGGCGTACAAATATTTTATTTAAGCCATTGTGTGTTTGTTGGTGTGTGGAATGTGGCGATGGTGACGGTGGCGATGGACCCGAGTCCACTATATGACATTTTAGTCGCATGATAATACTCACAGTTTTTATGTTGGCATGTACTGTGCTCTGCTCTTTTGCTTATGTAACTTCACCTGTTACTGGACGATTTTCCCGTTGGCGAGGATGCTGAATAAACATAAACATGCATGTCGTCGAATACAAATACAAATTATTGAGCTCTGAAAATATAGTGGGCGAAATCCGATTAGTTTTTATGGGTGGCGGGTGGTCTAGTACACCCCCCCCAATGTTTTTTTTTTTAATCGACACTCCTGAAGGTACCTCAACTGTCATGTGAGCCATCCCAATAAGGATTTGAGCCATCTCAATGGTTGTGAAAAAGAAAATATGCAGCATCAGAACACCAGTGCACATTTATATCCGGAAATGATCATCAGTGGTTATGTTGGTGCCTACGTATCCTCTGTACATGCATTTGTATCTTGTTCATTATTAACCATTTAATTCTTCTGTCTTGCTGTAATTATTGGACGGATATATCTGCTAACAGAAGCACAACCCTTACGAAAGACTATTACACAAATTGCAACACTAACGTACCTGTTGAGCGGTCCCTGGCAGCCAGACATCGACAGTTGTTGCACGTGTGCACACCGTAACGTTGTGCACACAATTGGCGACTCTGCGTACTTATATGGGAGGTCATGTGTGCTTGTGCATTGTTTTGCATTGTTTTGCATTGTTTTGCATTGTTTTGCAACCAACATAGTTGACCAAAGTCATGACATTGGTCGAAAGAAAGCTACCGCGTTTGGTATTCCGAGTCTGGAAATCCTGTTCACCCGCAATCGTCAACTTAAGCTGAATTTGTGAATCGAAATCACATCTCCATGTGGCTTATATGTTTTCAGATGTTTTCCCAACTTGCATACGTGCATTAGTCTCAATGATCAAAATTAATGAAGCGTCGCAAAACACTGGGTTCATGTGATGTATTGCAATTGGTCAATACGTACTGCACCACTGTTTACGCAATGCATCCGCCCTTAGAGGCCTCGACCTAATCATCTTCGTTCGTCATGCGCCCACAGTTCCTCTTCTAGCTACGCACGTTGGACTAAACTTGTGATGTGTATGATCTCTAGCCAAACATAAAATCCATTGCTTTGTGGGTCGCGGGCTTGCGGCTCACTACCGAGTTGTCTCAGCTGATAGAGCGCTGATCTCGGGCATGTGGTCAGCCCTGCTCTGACAAGGCAGGCTCGCTTCCCCTATGCGGCTTTTGCGGTCGAAATCTCATCAGTCTGGAAAAGTCTGATGGAAAGCGGTCAGCAAGGGTCGCCTACATGTAGCCGGAAGCCCTAAATGTAGTTCAGGAGGGTCTAAATGTAGCCGATGGCCTAAATGTAGTCCAGGAGGGCCTACATGTAGCCAGAAGGCCGAAATGTAGTTTGGGAGGGTCTAAATGTACCCGGGCAGCCATGTCGGTCCGTCTGAGCACCGTCAGTACGTTTATCGTTGGTACCAAGATTGCCAGTTGAAGTGGGATTTAACCAGCGGGGAAACCGCAGTTTTCTCTGTGTGGGTGAAGCGTGTTGAAAACGAAACTTTGGAGGAAGATGGGGCTGGAAAGCGATCCACACAAACGTCATTTTTTGTGACGAGACGTGTGACGAGGCTGCAGAGGTGATCTCAGCTCAGGCCGATGACAGTGCCCGTCTTGTTGACACTGATGCACTTTTCTTGATGCACTGTCTTGATGACAGTGCCCGTCTGCAGCCTCATCACACAGCCGTGTGACAAGGCTGCAGAGGTGATCTCAGCTCAGGCCGATGACAGTGCCCGTCTTGTTGACACTGATGCACTTTTCTTGATGCACTGTCTTGATGACAGTGCCCGTCTGCAGCCTCATCACACAGCCGTGTGATAAGGCTGCAGAGGTGATCTCAGCTCAGGCCGATGGCAGTGCCCATCTTGTAGAGCCGCTTGACGAGGCTGCAGTGGAGCGAGTTGGACCGGTCGGAGGTGACGATGTCGCAGATGTTCCGCAGGCGACAGCTAATGTCGCAGTCGCCCCGCCTGGTGGCCGCACCACTCAGGTCCCTGTGGGTGGCAGTCAGGCCCTGTTACTGGTCCGTCGCTGTAGCGGGACTCTGACGTCTTAGTGGCCAAGCGCTGGCGTGCGCAAACGCGTGGGTGGGTGTATCGTGCGACAGGTAGACACAGCACATGTGGGTGTACGGGAATACTTCCTGGGAGGTTGATGGTATGATGCTGTCTATCACTTCTCCCATGCGCTTGGCCCCATATGATCATATTCCATTGGAAGCGCATGAGTAACTACATATGCTTGGCTTATCTATTTATTGTTGCTTCCTGCACTTGGCATGGCTATGTAGCATAGCGGCGCAGCTTCGGTTGACCGGTAGACCTCATGTGACCCTGAAGGCATTATAATCTACGGTGGTAAAATGTATACTGCAGTGAGTTCACTACAGTCGTAATCTCCCCTCCAACTTTTGCGCTTTTAGTTTCAGTAGTTTCCACGATCTTAGGGAATCATGTGTGTGAAATATGCACATGGACTTCTGACAATCAATCGTTTTTCAACATAGTACAGTTCTAGCACATGTGCTAGATGCCCCGATCGGCTGTACATTGGTGGCTGTGTGTGTTTAACCTGCAGAAGCGTAGAGCCCGCTTTTTCTGTGAACCATATCCCAATATATCCCTCCCCTGTAGCATGATTCATCAGCTGCGTCGAATTGCATCCTCAACTTCTTATGCAAAGGTACAGAAAACCCTAGTGCCTTCCCCTTCCCCGTTGGCACCATGTAAGTCTGCGCTCACCTGTGATATCTGCGCTCACCTGTGGTATCTCCCCTCACCTGTCGTATCTGCGCTCACCTGTGATATTTGCGCTCACCTATGGTATCTGCGCTAACCTGTGGTATCTCCGCTCACCTGTGATGGTTGTGCTCGCCTATGGTATCTGCGCTCACCTGTGGTATATACGTCCACCTGTGGTATCTCCCCTCACCTGTGGTATCTGCGCCCACCTGTGGTACCTGCGCTCACATGTGGTATCTGCGCCCACCTATGGTATCTGCGCTCACCTGTGGTACATGCGTCCACATGTGGTATCTCCCCTCGCCTGTGGTATCTGCGCTCACCTGTGATATTTGCGCTCACCTATGGTATCTGCGCTCACCTGTGGTATCTGCGCCCACCTGTGGTACCTGCGCTCACCTGTGGTATATGCGCTCACCTGTGGTATCTGCGCTCACCCGTGGTATGTGCGCTCACCTGTGGTATCTCCCCTCACTTGTGGTATCTGCGCTCACCTGTGGTATCTGCGCCCACCTGTGGTACATGCGTCCACCTGTGGTATCTCCCCTCGCCTGTGGTATCTGCGCTCACCTGTGATATTTGCGCTCACCTATGGTATCTGCGCTCGCCTGTGGTATCTGCGCCCACCTGTGGTATCTGCGCCCACATGTGGTGCCTGTGCTCACATGTGGTATCTGCGCCAACCTATGGTATCTGCGCTCACCTGTGGTACATGCGTCCACCTGTGGTATCTCCCCTCGCCTGTGGTATCTGCGCTCACCTGTGATATTTGCGCTCACCTATGGTATCTGCGCTCGCCTGTGGTATCTGCGCTCACCTGTGGTATCTGCGCCCACATGTGGTACCTGCGCTCACCTGTGGTATATGCGCTCACCTGTGGTATCTCCCCTCACTTGTGGTGTCTGCGCCCACCTGTGGTACCTGCGCTCACCTGTGGTATATGCGCTCACCTGCGGTATCACCCCTCACTTGTGGTGTCTGCGCTCACCTGTGGTACCTGCGCTCACCTATGGCGCCTGCGCTCACCTATGGTATATCCGCTCACCTGCGGTATCTCCCCTCACCTGTGGTATCTGCGCTCACCTATGGCGCCTGCGCCCATCTGTGGTATCTGCGCTCAGCCGTGGTAGCTGCCTTCACCTGTGGTACATGTGCTAACCTGTGGTATCTGTCGAACAGCCTGCCGGTGAGAAGCATCTTGTTGACCATGCGGCTCCAGTGTGTAGGCGACAGGTTGTGCAGGTGGTAGCGGCGGGCTGCCGAGATCTGGCGATGCCAGTGTGGCCCCCTCCGGGCGTTACGGTTGGCGTCTGCCAGGTCGGTCACCCAACGCTCGTAGTCGCAGACCTCCTGAGGAGAGGTCGTCGTCAGCGGACACCGCTCGTGGGTCTGCTCGGAGGCGTGCGGGAGGAGAGACAAATAGACGGATAAAATGAGGGATACAGATAGATAGATGGATGGATAGATATATGGATGGAGGGATATATATATATATGGATGGATATATTAAAAATATTCATGGAGAGATGGATGGACATATTTGTGTTGGTGCATGGGTAGATTGGTAGATTGGTAAATGGGTAGATGAGTAGATGAAGATTGGCAGATGGATATCCAAACAGACTGACGGACAGACAGACAAGCAAGCAGATATGCAGACAGGCAAACAAGCAAACAGGCCAACAGGCCAACAGGCCAACAGCCAACAGGCCAACAGGCCAACAGGCCAACAGGCCAACAGGCCAACAGGCCAACAGGCCGACAGGCCAACAGGCCGACAGGCCGACAGGCCAACAGGCCGACAGGCCGACAGGCCGACAGGCCGACAGGCCGACAGGCCGACAGGCCGACAGGCCGACAGGCCGACAGGCCGACAGGCCGACAGGCAGACAGGCGGCAAGGCGGACAGGCGGGACGAACGAACAGGCGGAAAGGCGAATGAGCGGGAAGACGGACGGGCGGAAATGCGAGACGGGTGGGTGGACTGGCGGGCTTCTCCAGGGAGAGGGATTGCTTGTAGGCCAGCAACTCAAAAAAAATAGCGACTCACTCTGTTCACAACAGTCGCATTGCGTAGCGGATCCGATGAGTAAATTAATAGCGTACGACAAATTACGCCGAAACAGTTGTCGCCCTAGTTAAGATATTGGCTGTGTCCACCAGCAGAGTAATCTACCAAAGCATGCAAGGGATTCATACATGAAACAGGGATGTTGTTTTATATACTTCTGGGGGAGCAAATTCCCCTCAATGTTGACTTCGCCTCTCCAATAATTTTAACTTCTAACATGGGACCCTATAGAGTTCGCCCCCACCCCAATCCATTTCGGGCTGCCCATTACCTTCATGTATATTGCCTCTCTCCCTTCCCCAAAACAAAAATACACAAATCAACATCCGTGGTAGGATTCCACTTGTGAGTTGAAAGGGTGAAGTGAATCCACTTATGAGTGAGTATGAGGTGAATAACGGAGTGTTTTGTGGGAGTCTGCATTGCACGGCTGTCTCATCGATGTATCGTTCCATCTATTATGATGCATCTAATTGCATCCTGATAAAAATGATGCAATTAGAGGCCATCGATTCAAAATTAAAGATAATCACAGCAGGACAAGGTTAGGACAGTCTCTCTTCACTAAAGGGGTAGTAGAACACTGTAGCCAGCTGCCAGAAACCATTGTCAGTAGCAGAACACTGAACATCTCTAAAAAGAGCAAAGACAATCATAAAAATAGAGGGCTTGCTTTTTGGTATTACAGGGAGGGCTGATCGACGGATTTGATGGACAACTGGCTCAGTGTTCAGAGTGCAACCAAGAAGGATCCTTGTGGCTCATAGTTGCACTGATCTTTTTATAACGTACCCAGGTGGAGTCATTGCCCCTGGCGCCATCTATGGTGTATATCCGGTACCCTGGGTTGACATTCTTCCAGGGAGTTGCAGAGGGCGCGATGTATGACACCGAGAACGGTCGATCGCTGTTGTCTTTGTACACTTGTATCTCGTTCAGGTGTGTGTGGGAGAAAAACTGGGCCGTAACTGTGTCTTGATAACTGAAAGACGACAAGTTCGTTGGTTATGATGGCGACAACAAGGGTCATTGAGATGGAGAATAAGTCGAGGTATGAGACTAACTATCCAAGAGAAATGATTGATCAGAACTGGTGTCAGAACGTGAACTAATGAGTCCGGGAAAAGAAATACCCATGAGAGCTTTAGCTCAACAACATTTTCTACATAAATAACGAAATTTCTGCCATAGCACAATGTATAGAAGAAAATAATCCTGATGTCCTTATGTAGACGGCAAAGCGTCGTTTCCACTCTCTTTACACTCACCTTCTGATAATTTTGTGGTATAGATGGCTCCAGGCCGGTAGGATGTCGGGGTCGGCCGGTGACACGTGACCTGTCACGTGACACTTTTCACCAGCGGAGCGGGCAGATCGCAGTTGCCCGGCCAGCCACTTGAGCTGATGGTGAGGGTCCGAGCGAGCCGTCACCAGGACCCACCTGACAGGTCAGAGGCAGGTCATCAGAACCAGCCGGAGGCGACAGAGCAAGATATGGTGGTGGATTTATTTTATAGGACGCGTCAACTACGTCGGGGTCATTTTGCGCCCATAACAAGACCATAGAGGAGAGGACATCAGGACCCACCTGAGGTGCCAGAGGAGATGTCATCATGACCCAGTATGAGCGATGAAAGGTGAGATCAGCAAGGCCCACCCGAGGCGCCAGAAGGGAGACCGTCAGGACCAAGTTGTAGCGTCTGAGGGGAGGTCATCATGACATCTCTAACATCAGGGGAACTGCCGTCAGTACCTGCCACAGGAGGCCAGAGGAACTTCCATCAGAACTGATGGGTGGTCAAATCATGCGTGAACTGCAAGATTCTGGAGGGAGCATAGCCTTGACATACCGTCACCAGCTTAGAGTACCTAGATATCCCACTACGTACAACGTCACCCTTATGACCCGGGTCATTTGAGGAAACCGAATTGCGACGAAGATCATCGACGCGTGTATAACTCACAGGTTGTAGCGGTATGCCACGTTGGTGTTGAGCACGATGACCCGGAGGCCAGGTCGCACGAGTACGGAGTAGTAGCCGGACCGTCGAAGGGTCTTCACTGCCGATCACGGGGTGGAACTCGTCAGACAATTCATGGCAAGCAAGGAAAACAAAGCCAGAGCAGTGATTACGGAACACAACCAAGGTAAACTTGAAGTTACCCAGTCAACCACTAGATTTTGAGCACAGCTTAGCGCGGAGGGTGATTTATGACAATGCTTACGATTATGTGAGCTTCATCCTAGGTCAAAGGGGCACGTGATGCAGGCTATCGGGTTATCGAGTGTGTGAGGTCACGGTAAGGGTGTCGGCATTAAGTACTATGTGTATCTTTAATAACGGCTTTAATCATATCATACGCATGCATCATTTCAACAGATGAAATAAGCTCGACCTCCAGAAATCAGTTTTAACCCCGTGATCTTGCAATCTTTGCTGAGGTTGACTTACAGAATGTCCCAGCTTACTCCTTTTGTTCTGTTATTGTTACTGAAAAGCGCCAAACAGATCATTGAGCTAACGGAAGTAACATTTACTTATAAAGTCCATTCCATAAGGAGACACAGAGAGCAACTGTTAAAGGCTACCCCATCCCCGAATAGTGTTCTCGTATGCGATGGGGAACATAGTAGATATACGCGCCTCAGCTTCTTACCACACTGCAACTCAGCTCAGTCGACTCTCGCAGCCGATAGAAAGCATCAAAACAGAAGCGACACACGTGCATCCAAGACATTGACGTCTCTCCTTGCATAGCTCAGTATTCGGCATGCACTTTTCCTGCATCCCCTCGACCGCGTACGTTATCTTCTCCATCTCCTCAATCCCATGTAGTCTCGAAATGGTCAGATCTGGCCGAAACTACTTTATTGCACACAATAAGTCGCAACCTAGCCACTTCGCCTTCTATCCCAGATCAGACATCAAACCGACCCCCCACCCCAACCCCAACCCCAACCCCACCCCACCCCCACCCCCCTCCGCGCACCGATATAGAAAGCCCTGCAGAGCTTGTTTCTCACGTGCGCCTGATGGTAGCCAGTGCTTCCACATTTTTGCGAAGGCGTGATATACCCAGGAATTGCTGAAGTTGCCTTTCTGCATTTCTAGTGGCGGAAAACTGGCGGGAGAAAGGGTAAGATGCTCATCAACATCCCTCTCATCAACACGAGCTTCGGTTACATTTATATATACATACATGTATATATATACACTGGCGGATCTAGCCCAACGGTTCGGGGGGCCGACTTTCGGATTTGGGTGTCACCCCACGCCCCTTCCCCCCCACATCAATGGCGTGCCTAGGATTCCAGGAGAGGGTTGGAATGGATTTGGAGGGTGCCCATCCTGACATTATTTTTGGTTTAATAGCAATGCTGGCAAATGCACTGCAGTATACACTCACCATGGCTCATGTCAAATTATTTTGGCATCGGCAACAAGCTTACCTTTGTTCAAGGAAAAAAAATGAAAAAACGTACCTGAAAGTTCTCAATCTTTTGCATTGTAAGCTAGAACCATTGAACTGGTTGCATATTTGTTGTATGCCCAATATTTCCGCCGTGAACAAAAAAAAAACCTGACCTGCTGTTTACCTGACCGCTTTAGGAGCTGTCCCCAAGATAATCATTATTGAGACAATTGTTAATGTGAACTCCTTACTTGGAAGAACAGGAATAACCAAGCTGTTCTCAGTCTCATTAGGGTAGTGCAACTCTGGATCTCAGCAAGCAGAGGCTGGGCTGGGGCCAACTTCTGGTGCAGGCAGAAGATCGAAACAGGAAAGGTTGGAGGCAGAAGTTATTCCTTCAGGAGAAGGTTGAGATGTTGAGATGGAGAAACCAGACTGAAAATAAGGACAGACATATACTTCAATATGCACCTTTGAGTTCACAAACTTTTATTCCTAGATATCTTAGTTTAGACAATTAACTTTCCACAAAAAGAACAACAGTTTTCCATCTATCAAAATACCCCATTTCATTATCAATGCATGATTATATCTCCAATTGAAGGTTAGGCCAGGCTAGCACGCGCCCTGAAGTAGGGGGGGGGGGTCGGCGAAATCCGCCCACCCATCCGGTTTTTCGCACATAACACCAGATTTTACCGGCAAATTTACGATGTTCTTTGCATACCACCTCAGAAATGACCGGCGCGTTGTTTAAAGCCAGAACACGGAAATCGGCAGACATTTTTTTCCAAGTTAGGGGCCGTTAAAGTTTGGAAAAAAATCGTAGTACCAGACAACAGAAATCGGCGCTGATGAGCTTCCCGTATATTGGCAAAAGGGAAGCGTTCTTGGCGACATTGGCGATTTATTTTATGTGTATTGTTATGCTATATAGTTTCAAAATCATATTTGGTCAGCGAGGTCAAGTCAGGTCAAGTTTATGACAGGTTAATGGAACCAAACTTGGTCAACTGGAATGTTGACATAAATGCAAATGACCGTCATGCGATTGATGTCCCTTTGCATGTTACTCCATCCACATCTTGAAAACTACTGCTTGTCATTGTGTACCTAAGCATTTCAATACTGTATTCATGTACTTCACTCCTTTCCTTGCGGAGCCGATTGCGCCGAGCCGCCCAATAGGGCAGTAGGACGGGCGGCCCGGCTCCCGTAACTGGAGCGAGTAATGACCTGATAAAGCGCTGCTATATAGGTGACTTGAGGTTAAATGTCTGGTCTAGTATCTGTATTGTATCATTAGTATTGTCCAAAACATCATTGGTGTACATTTTGGAGCATTGAAACACAATCACAGCAATCCATAACAATGGGAAGCCAATCCACACAAAACCATAATTTTTTACATTCTACCTCATTTGGCCTAGAAAATATTGACCTAAGGTCATGAAATTTGCACACAATGGAGTTCACTACCGTATCCATCCATCCTGCGAATTTCGTTCCCCAGCTGTAATAGGAGCTGAGATCTTAAGGGGTCGGAATCCACCCCCTCCAGTGCAAGTAAATTTCTGAGGCTCTCCAGGGCCCGTGTTAGGTTCCGTTGCACTTTTAGTTAATTTTTTTTAAGCATTGCTTTTATCAAACTCAAACTGAAAAGTAAACAATTGCACAGAAAATGAGTGGTCCTAATCGGTGTCAGTCACATTCATAAACATTGCATTGGAAGGATATAGTCCAAGGATTCATAAAACCCCTTCAAGCATAAATTTACTACCTAACCTTCCATGTCGGAATTTGTTGAAAGGATTTTTTTTGTTTTAATCTAAAAAAGCAACTAAAAATGGGAGCAAAACCTAGACAAACCAAATCTGTTCCTCCAGACAGTATATTCATTTGGAATAAATATTATAAAAAGTTTCTAATAATATTTTCAACTAAGAAGAAAAACCTAGCCTCCCCTAATCTAGCCACGATAAACCTAAACCTATACGCTTGCTTAATGGAGGCAAAATGTGTAAAACTTGTTTTGTGGATACCTTAACCCGCGCCGTACCGGAGGGGCTCTTCAAACCCCCCTCAGGTTTTTTGCGGATAGTGAACGAACGCCGCGGGGCAGCGCGCTGAAATTTGGCATACCTCTTCCCACATCAGATTGGCATGTTACGCCAAACTTTTGAAGTCATGCCATCTAGGGTCAACGAGTTAATTTAGGTCATGTGAGGTCACCTACAAAAAGTTCAAACAGTCGTCACGATTTAACGGATGCAGATATTTTAATGAAACTTTCAGCGTTTTCTTATCTTTAGGGATGCAACAACACGTGCCAGATAAGGTTTTATTTTTCCCGTTTTTAACTACTCATAAATTTTGCATATTTGCCTATTAGAGTTAAAATCGAAGATTCTGGCAAAAGTAAGCATTTTTATTACACCAAGTTGACTTCCAACAACGTTTTTCGGTCGGTTCTACCCATTAGAAAGGGAAAATTAAAGAAAACATGGAAACGAAAAAAAAATTGAAATTTTGAGAAAAACAATTATTTTGGGGGCCGAAAACTTGTATGGCCCTGGTCGATTTCGCTATCCTTTTCTGATAATTTTTTTTATCAAATATCCCTCAAAATGAACTCCCCAGAGCCAAAAACATAATGTACGTAGTGAAAAGTCGTGAAAATCTAGCCCCCCCTAGTGATGACACTTTTGGGGGGAAATTGTTTTGCGGGGTGGATCCGGAGCCTACTCGTAGAACGCTTTCCGATGACGCCTCTTCCGTTTTCGTGCGAGTTTGGATTTTAGAGGGGGGTTACGATCTCCGGTGAGGATCTGATCGGAGAGACGGGGCGGGGTTAACACGCGCCCTGGAGGGCCCGTGAAAATTGCGCCAACTGGAGGGTGGCGGATTCCTTCCCACCTCCGAAGATGTCGGCTCCTATTAACGCTGAAGCAACGAAATTCGCAGGGTGCATGAGCACGGTAGAGAACTCGATTCTGTGCAAATTTCATGACCTTATATTAATATCCGCGGGGTCAAATGAGGTCAAAATTTCCAAATTTCTGGTTATGCGTGGCTTAGCTTGTCATTGTTCTGGATCGCTGTGATTGTGTTTAAATGCTCAGAAATGGGCATCATTGATGTTTTGGACATTACTAATGATGCAATACTGATGCTAGACTTGGCATATGACCTCAGGTCACCTACATAGCAGCACTTTATTAGGTCATTACCTGCTCCTGTTAGCGGAACCGGGCCACCCGCCCGACTGCTCCGTTGGGCGGCTCGGCGCAATCGGTTTCGCAAAAAAGGAGTATGGAACATGAATAAAGTATGGAATCGTTTAGGTACACAATGACAACTAGTAGTTTTCAGGATGTGTAGGATGTAACATGCAAAGTGACATCAATTGCACGACAGCCATTTGCATTTATGGCAACATTCTAGTTGACCAAGTTTGGTTCCATTAACGTGTCATTAACTTGCCCTGACTTGACCTCGGTGACCTAACATGACTATAACTACATAGCATAACCATGTACAACAAACAAGTCGCTAGTGTTGCCAAGAACACTTCCCTTTTGCCAATATACAGGAAGCGCATCAGCGCCGATTCTTTTAAGTCTGGCGGTTTTTTTAAACTTTAACGGCACCTAACTAGAAAAATGTTCGAGCGATTTTGGTTCTCGTGTTCTAAGCAACGCGTCGGTCATTTTTAAGAATGCACGCAAACTATTGCGCATATCGGCCGGTAAAATCTGGAGTTATGTACGAAAAATTGGAGGGGTCGGCGGATTTCGCTCCCCCCCCCCCCCTCCATGATGCATGTTAGAGTGCAATAATACCCAAAACATAAGGCAATAATCACTAGATACTAGGAACGTACCCATGTACCTATCTAGGTATGTACTAAGTAATAGGCAAAGCTTGCCTGGTGTTATCAGATTTGAAACTTTTCCGAACGAAAGGGTGATGAAGCTTACCAAAGGCCGATACAATGTTCATCCAACAGACTTCAAAGAAAAGACTAACCTATTATCAGAGTATTTCCTTGTTGAGCATTGTCATCCAGATCAGCATCCGAGTGTACAGTGGTATCGCCATAGTGGTAAACTTGCGGTGTAAGGTAATTTTTGAGTTCTTGAAATTTATTTTTCTGATGCAATGCTTATAAACATTGTCAACATGAGTCAACGACTCATTTCCTCTGGAAGTGCATACTTTTTCCGTTGGGATGCAAAGTAACGCCAAAAAAGGGTTTCGATTTTGATAAGATAGCATTAAAAGTGATGTTCAAAGTAACAGAAAAAAATGCAGCCTAACTTAACCTAACCTAGCCTTACCTTCCATGCAAGAAAACAAAATGTTAAAAAATGGAAAATTTTCAAACAGCCCTTTGCATAAAAAGATTCAACTGAAAAAACTTCACTTAACCAATCTAGCCTGCCCCATTTTTAAAGGATCAATTTCTTGGAAAAAAAAGTCCACAAAAATGCTTACTTTAATAAATTGTTCCAAACTAAAACAGAAGCCTAGCCTAACCCGGCCTAGCCAAACCTAGCCTATTTGTTCGACTCATGAGGGCATATGTGTAAAACTTGTCTTATAAATGCCTCCCTTAAACTGCAATAAAACCCTTAAAGTTTGATGACCCGGCCCTACCACCCGAATCTCCCCTACCTGCGAACCCACCAGTTATCTCTTATTCATGATCTAAATACCTACATACCTCCTCTTGCTATTCTTCTTGAAAAGAAATTATCCAATGAGGCTGTCTCTGCATCCTGGCGACCCACATCAACATACGAAATACACTGCTCAACTGGACTTAACCGGACATATGCACAAAACATCCTGTTCAAATTTCGCTTTCCAAGTCTGGCTCACTGGGTTTGCTTGCTTGTTACTGGCTAAACTAAATGCATGAAGCTATCTGACTAAGGAATAATGAAACTGCTGATGATGTCAAATCTTGATGTAAGCAGAACTTAAACAGCATAGAACCATCGATATGCATCAGAATCTACTATGCTACCATATTAGGCTTCCAAACAATTATTAAAATACCTTTAAAATTGGAGATTCTTTCACCCGGAGCGCTATTCTCAAAGTTACCATATTTTAATTTAGTTTACTACTGTTCGTTTCGGGGGCCAAAAGACATGATGGACCCCTTTGAGACGTTTCGTGGGGCCATGGCCGGAATGCCCCCTCCCTTGGATCCGCCAGTGTATATATATATATATATATCACGCCGAAGTTGGCAGTATCGTAGTAAACTGGGCATTCGCCAATAGCACTTCCCAGTGCACCAAAGTGCATTGCCCACAGAGATGTTGTAATAAACGATTCGGTACACAAATCACGTTCATTTAAGAAATGTGAGAGGAATATAGATATTGGGAAGTTGCGCTGCTCTGAGCAGAATATCTTTCAGGGGCAGGGTATTGCGCTCGCTATTTGTCTGACTAAACTAAGGTGGACGCCATTTTGCATGGGGAGCCCGAGTCAGTTCATCGGGAGACGAGCTTTTTCAACGTCCTAAAAAAATAGCACAAACAACGAACATGATTGCTCATCCTCAATCAATTTCCGTAGTGACACTGTAAATGCCGTGTATACGCACAGACAGCAGCATCTAATCCAGAAATCCGGGTTGGGAGGGGTGAAAATATGTACTAAAAACCTCGACATTTCCCGCCAAAGCTTCGGCTTTAATAGACTACATCGTAGTTCCGCTTGGAAATGAACATTTGGTTCCTGCAATATTTCTAGATTGTGAGAAAGATGATATTGCTTTGGCCGACATTTTCTGGAAAAAAAGACATCTCCGTTAGAGTAGGATGAGGGAAGAAATCGCCTTTTTCACCCGTGCGAAAAACTGCCATGGGGTAGCACTCAGTTGCAACTGTCTGCTGTCCGACTTGACCAGTGCCTGTCCGACCTGACCGGTGGCTGTCCGACCTGACCGGTGGCTGTCCGACCTGACCGGTGGCTGTTTGAACTGGCCGGTAGCTGTCTGACCTGACCGGTGGCTGTCCGACCTGACCGGCGGTTGTCCGACCTGACCGGTAGCTGTCTGACCTGACCGGTGTCTGTCTGACCTGACCGGCGGTTGTCCGACCTGACCAGTGGCTGTCCGGCCTGTTGGAGGGCACGCACTTACTAGTTGCACGGGGCGCTGTCGTGGTTGCCGATGACTGGGATGACGGCGGTGCGCCGGAACCGGCGCCGCAGCTGCGCCGTCACGTTAGCCGTCACGGCCAGCACATCGTGACGAGACGAGCGCCAGCTGTCGTGCGGCACGTTGTCGCCCGTCCACAGGATGTACGCCAGGTCGTCCTGTCGGTGGGGGCGCGCGCTCGCGCAGGGCACAGGTGAGCCACCGACGGCGCCGCGGCACATTGTTGGGTCGACCCAGCGCTGCCGTAGCTGATGAGCTCGGAACGCATTGGAAGGGTTCGTTTATCCTGGGGCGTGGGCATGTGTTAGGATACATATTGGGATACGATTGGGGTATAAGAACATGTAATACACATCGTTCATGAATAATGTAGAGGAATAATGTGGACAATATATAGGGGAAATGGATGCCCACACACCCCAGCCCATATTAAAAGTTGAAGTTATTTGGAGGTAAGCAAGCATTCGGGAGGGGGCAGTTAAGGTCACTCCGAAGTATACAAATCGACACCTATGCTGAGCCCTCGCATAATGCAGCAACCACGTATGGAACATTTGGAGGCGTGAATGCAGTGTGGTCGCTGTATTAGCATATGGGGACGAGGGGAACAGTGTGCATTGTGATCAAACGATCAATAGGGTGCATTTGGGGGCATGTGATGCAGTGTGGTCACTGTATTGTCACGTGGGGGACACGTGGGGAAAGGGCTGTAACGGCTAGTGAGCGATGCTGCTCAACGGCTTCACATTCGGCATGTTTGGTGCAACACGATAGTGTATGCTCAAAACAAAGATGCTTGATACGAGTCCAACTGCAACATAGTGTACTTCTTCTATTCTCTGTCCCTCTGTCTGTCTCTCAGTCTCTCAGTCTCTCAGTCTCACTGTCTCCCTCTCTCTCTCTCCCTCTCTCACTCTATCTCGCTATGTATTGCTATCCATATATATATATATATATATATATATATATATATATATATATATATATATATATATATATATATATATATATATATATATATATATATATATATATATATATATATATATATATGGATATATATATACATATATATATGTATGTATGTATGTATATATCCACCTCTCTATCTCTCTACCTCTTTCTATAATGATATATGCATCCCTCTCTATTTTTATATTTCTATTCACACCACCATCCATATTTCCACCGTCCTCTTCATTCCTTCCCTTTGTGAACGTGCAAATGCATCGCATTCATTATGTTTTCTTCGAGCACTAGCTCTCTCTTTCTACCCACTGCCGAAGATACGACATAGTCCCTCTTATTATTTATCACAGATGCGTTGCATTGCTTGTACAGCGCCTCATCATTTCGTCTTTGCAGCCAACTCGGCCGGTTCTGAAGCGCCTACTTCACAAAATTGGCTGTGCAATGTAAAGCTCGTAAGCTCAAACGAACCTGATGAAATGTCACGGTCAACAGCCTCTCTCCCTGAAAGAGCATAAGTGGTGCTCCGTGCCAATTTTGAACACATTAATGCTACTTTCGGCTGGAAGCATGATGTCGCTCCCGATGCTGTTGTCGAAGCCCGGGAATTGGACTGTCCTATTTCGGATGACTGGCTCGAAGGGCGAGGCCAGCACGCTGTTTCATGCTGTATACTAGAGATATCGGTGGCCTTGTGTCCATCCTTTGCCGCTCTGTGACGGGGCCATGCAGTCGGCAGTCCGGTGCGCGCGTGGTGTCCTCGTCCACGCACGACGCCCACCAGGAGCGGACACATCTGCGCACGCCTCGCACTCGGAGCATGCGCACAGCCGACCTGCCACAGACGACCTGCCCTCAGCCGATCTGCCCTCAGCCGACCTGCCCTCAGCCGACCTGCCCTCAGCCGACCTGCCCTCAGCCGACCTGCCACAACCGACCTGCCCTCAGCCGACCTGCCCTCAGCCGACCTGCCCTCAGCCGACCTGCCACAGCCGACCTGCCACAGCCAACCTGCCACAGCCGACCTGCCCTCAGCCGACCTGCCACAGACGACCTGCCCTCAGCCGACCTGCCCACAACCGACATGCCCTCAGCACCATTCCAGAGGAGATGATGTTGGCAGCAGACATGCCAGCTGTCACGCGCGGAGCAGTCCCCGGGGCACGGCTGGCATGGAACACGTGGTGCCGGTCAGGTCGGTCAGTCTGTTGTCTACTGCTTGCCTTGTTAACATGACGGTGCGGCGAGTTTAAGTGGGATGGTGGAGGGTTATTCATACTACTACTTCACAGATTTCTTAATCAAACATTACCAATCACTGTAATGAATATGTTCAAATACACATCACCAAGTAACTTGAGGCATGCTGAACATTTCCATATACCTTTTTCATCAAAAACCTATAGACTTCATTCCATATCATTTATAGCGCCAAGAACTTGGAATATTATCATTGGTACAAAATTTCCGTCCTGTAATCATGTACCTATTAAGAAAGAAGATATAAAAATAGTTATCAGAACATATTTTATTGACTTATACATCTCAAGCTAAATGGTTAGTCAAATTAACAATTTCGCATTACAAAAAGGAGAGGATATATGTAGGTTGATATGTATGATACGTATGCATGAGTAAAGCTGGACAAACAAATAAATGCATATGCGATGATGCATTTGTACCTATATGATTCATTGCATGTGATTTCAGCTGTGTGCTACTGTGTGCATGTTTGTGAATGGATGTGCATGGATGCAGATCAGTGTGTACTTATGTATGTACATATATGTATGTATGTATATTTGTATGTATGTGTGAGTGCATGTATTCTTGTATGTGAAGTAAGTTTAGGTATAAATGTTTCATGTGTGTTGATATGCTGAGACACTGTCACACAGATTTGTGTGATAGTGCACATGTATGTACACTTTTCCCCTCATAACACTTTTCACTTTGTGGCCCCAGGAGTGCCTTGGCGTCACTAGCTTGCTATCTAGCTGAGGTGCTCCTGGGGCTACTTCTACTAATAACTGGTGGTGGCCTATCTGCAAAAAAAAGACAAATAAAAGATGCAAATAGTTATAGTGAACTGTAGGTGTGGAAAGCAATGACATGTATATTGGCATCATAAGGCATTCCTAAGCTGGCTGTCCTAACTTTTGAATAGTTGGCGATGGGAAAGCCCAATAGCAATCGAGCCTGTAACAGTGCGTGTAGCCAAATAGGATAGGCTACTGCATACGAAACAGGGGTCGACATTAGAAAAAAAAAAAAAAAACGTTATGGGCTCGGCGAGACGACGCATGACAGGCGGTGTACACGGCGCCCAGTTCTGGCGGTCGATTTTGCACACTCGTGGCTGCTGGTGCTATGGAGAGATGGTGGAACAAGCTTTGTCGACATGACGGCCTCCTGGCTAATTCTCTAGCCAGCAGAACGGCTTTCTGTCCATCCCCTTAGTCGGCAGGATGGCCTCCTGGCTAGCCGCTTAGCCGGCAGAACGGACTTCTGGCTAACTTATTTCACCTTTGAGACCAGTCTCTCGTGACCATGGCGAAACCCAGACTCAATGTCGCCAGACACAAGCTTTGAAAATATATTATCGAAATTTGCGCTGGGGTGGCTTTATGTACCAAGGCACTGTGCTAAGCAAATGTCATTCCGTGAACCCTGGACCCAACAACCAATCCGGAGAGATTCCAACTGAACGGCAGAATTTTCACCGGAAGCTTTGCGTGTCGTCAGTGTAGTGACATGGCCTCCCCTCTCCCCCCACGGTGATGCGTTTCCGGCCTTACCCGCCCATTTGCCACTGACCCTCCAAACCGGGGCGGTCAGTGGGGGTGGGGGTACGGGGTATGCAAGCGCTTGAAAAGACCCGAACCCTGTCTTGCCAGAACAGTGGATAATCTATCGGGACGGCGAAAGTTGAACTCAGAAGATTCTCAGGGGGCAAACTTCTAACTTGGTATGCGGTCGAGGGGTTGTCGCCAGGTGCATGTGCTGTTCGTCACATCTCGAGGCGTTCCCTCGCGCGTCAGCGAGCGGAGCGTTCTACCCACACCACGGCCGTTCCAGAATGCCACAGACGTGTCACAGCATCCGAGTCGTCCCCTCCCCTATCCGGCTGCAGCGGCGACAGCGAGCCCCGCGGTGTGGCGTGAGGCGAGCTCACGTCACGCCTTTGGCCCAGTGCCACAATGAGGCCACCCCGTCTGTCCAATTAGCCGTCAGACCATCTGGTTACAGAGCGGTGAGCCGCCGCCGCTCCGTTCTGCACGGATGTGTGCGGTGATCGGCTCTGAGCCTGCCGCCCTGAGCGAGACCTTGCTCTAGTCGTGTGGTGCTGCTTGGCCCGAGCCGCTTGGTCGGGGGTAGTCTCACCCCGCGCGACAGAAAGACACAGACGGACAGAAAGGCAGGAAGGCAGAAGGACAGAAAGACAGACAAACAGTAAGGCAGCAAGACAGACAGACTGCAAGAAAGAAAGAAAGACGGAAAGGCATAGAGACAGGGTGGAAAAAAGTGCATTATGTTTCAGTTGTACTCGTATCAAGCATCTTTGCTTCGATGCATTCACCGTCATACTACCTCGACCACGCCGAATGTGAACCACAAACACGCCGGCAGTCAGCGGACGACACCGCACCACCTCCGCCGGGGGAGAACGGACCGCCAGACTAAATGGACTAACCCGGTCTACTGGCCAATCCAGCCGGTAGCGAAAGGGCAATTGACATACCCAGACGTCTGTGGCTAGGAACATAAATGTTCTCTTTCCTAATTCGATTACTCTTTGAGGAATGTGGTATGCAAAATTATTTGTGTTTGAAGGTTTAGCGTACTAGCACGCTGGAGCTTTTCATGTACAATTTGTTTTGATGACACAAAGTGCATGGCAACAGGTATATATGTTTGCAATATAACTATTGCGCATCCTGTATGGCTTGTCTTCTGCGTAGGAGCTGCACTGGCCAACCAGGCATATGATAAGCTCACTTTGTGTCGGCGGGCTATATGGTTGACCATTGAGTGCAGCAGGCGAGGCGGCGTGTCACATTTGGTATAGTCGCCCCAGAAGCCAGCGCGACGCTCCGCCTGAACCGGAAACCCTGCAGCGCAGCGGAGTGTGGTCAGAGGGAGGGAGATAGAGATAGAAATATATATAAGGACATATATATATATAAATATATATAAATATATATATATATATATATATATATATATATATATATATATATATATATATATATAGATAGATATATATACATATAGATAGATATATATATATATAGATATATATATATATATATATATATATATATATATATATATATATATATATATATAGATAGATAGATATATATATATATATATATATAGATATAGATATATATATATATATATATATATATATATATATATATATATATATATATATATATATATATATGTGTTGAATAATATCTGGACAAATTTAGCAATAAGTGGCATATAGAGAGAAACTATATTCTCACAACAAAGAACAACATCAACGTTTCGGCCACGGGCCTTCTTCAGGATAAAGTAATTGCAAAATTGAAAACATTAAAAACTTGAAGCACGCACTCGAATTCTGGTGACCAAAACGTGACACGAATCAAAACCTCTCGCTGGGCTATATATATATATATATATATATATATATATATATATATATATATATATATATATATATATATATATATATACATATATATATAGATATATATATATATATATATATATATATATATATATATATATATATAGATATATAGATATATAGATAGATAGATATAGATATCTAGATATATAGATATATAGATAGATAGATAGATAGATAGATAGATAGATAGATAGATAGATAGATAGATAGATAGATAGATAGATAGATAGATAGATAGATAGATAGATAGATAGATAGATAGATAGATAGATAGATAGATAGATAGATAGATAGATAGATCGATAAATAGATAGACAGATAGACAGACATATAGACATACATGTAGATATATAGAGAGAGAACACAAAACGAGGGAAGGAGAGAAGGAGAATGACAGAGGGAAAGATAGAAGGCAAGAAAGTGACGGCGGCGAGTGAACAGACAGAAACGTGAGGGAGTGAAACAAGCATCTATTTGTTTCAAGCAAGACTTAAACCGGCAGAAGACACGCACTGAATTGCCAACTGCAGCACATCACGATTCGCTCGCTCAGCCCACGGTCCATCCGGAGTTGCACAACACGTGGCAGTGGTGACAGGTGCACAATTCAACTGTAACATTGTCGGTATGTCAGTGGTTGCGGTGTCGAAAGGTCAAACTCGCCACGTCACACGTCGTGGACAAAGCGTAGCCTGAAGGGATGACGACGAGACCCAAGCATGTGCATAACATAGCACCATTTCCATTACGCAAAGCTCGTGCGAAACGACCACAGCACTTCTAAAAACTGGAGTACCATATCACATTTAATGTGTGCTACATACCTACAGCTCCTCTTGTTATGGGCAGCCACATACCTCACCTCCCTCCGATACCAGACAGCCACATACATCACCTTCCTCCGATGCCAGGCAGCCACATACCTCACCTGTCTCCGATACCAGACAGCCACATACCTCACCTGCCTCCGATACCAGGCAGCCACATACCTCACCTCCCTCCGATACCAGGCAGCCACATACATCACCTCCCTCCGATACCAGGCAGCCACATACCTCACCTGCCTCCGATACCAGGCAGCCACATACCCACCTGCCTCCGATACCAGGCAGCCACATACCTCACCTCCCTCCGATACCAGGCAGCCACATACATCACCTCCCTCCGATACCAGGCAGCCACATACCTCACCTGCCTCCGATACCAGGCAGCCATATACCTCATCTGCCTCCGATACCAGGCAGCCACATACCTCACCTGCCTCCGATACCAGACAGCCACATACCTCACCTGTCTCCGATACCAGACAGCCACATACATCACCTTCCTCCGATGCCAGGCAGCCACATACCTCACCTGCCTCCGATACCAGACAGCCACATACCTCACCTGCCTCCGATACCAGGCAGCCACATACCTCACCTGTCTCCGATACCAGGCAGCCACATACCTCACCTGCCTCCGATACCAGGCAGCCACATACCTCACCTCCCTCCGATACCAGGCAGCCACATACCTCACCTGTCCTAGGCACGTGCAAGTGGCGTAACACTGACCGATGCACAATGCCGAACACGTATAGGGCACTGCGTGGTCGGTGTTATTTTTACATGTGGAGTCGTGCCGACATGTTCCGTTCTCGCTGAGGAAGATTTCCTTCCTATCGATGTTATCGAAAGCCGTCCGTTTGCTTGAGGAACGACTTCATGTATTTATAATTCGTTGGTAGATGAAAAACAAGACGATTTATGTGAACCCACTAAGTAGTTACAAAGCATTCCGTCAAGTGGCGTCTAAAAGCCTGTGACTTGCATCGAACTATACACGGTTCAATGGCCAAATATTAAATCGAGCACTAAAAGGCCACTGAAAATCACTCTCCCTGGAAGAGGGGACAAATGGCCCACTTCCGTAAATATAAACTGTAAAGCAAGGAACACCAAATTTGAGTGGTAGCTGTAGGAAAAAGAGAACTCCTATGTGCGAATTTTGTCATCCCATGTCAAATGACCTCAAATGTGCCAAAATATGTCATTTGGGAGTAATTTGAATTAATGCGCATGCTTGATGGGAAGCATAGCACAGCTAGACATAAACAATATATGTGGTTGATATCATTACAGCAAAAGAAAACAGAAGGCAAGAACGTTTGACCGCAAGTCACGCACTTATTATCAATCGACTAATGGCGCACTGCATTAAATATTTTATTCGATGATTTATGTTTGAATGGCATACTTGTACCGATATTTACATATTCTTTGAGTACATTTGTAGTACATACAATGCTAATGAAAGCCACTGCAGCGTCATTGTAAACGTGAACTCATATTGGTTTGCCACACTTTGCTAGTGTTGTGAAGTGTTGAGATAATGAACATTGTTTCTGGAATGTATTATTGGCATCATGATCCCTCCATTCCATCTAAGACTACACAAAGGCGTTCGGTGACGTTAGCAATGGATTTCCTGGCTATTCAATCAAAACCAGCCGACGCCAAGCAAGAGTAACACGCTATGACCTTACACACAGTACCCTCACCATACTCCTGACGGCAGCAGAGCCCACGCTTCACCGTACTGTGGACGGCAGCAGGTAACACATCTCACCGTACTGTGGACGGCAGCAGAGAACACATCTCACCGTACTGTGGACGGCAGCAGAGCCCACGCCTCACCGTACTGTGGACGGCAGCAGAGCCCACATCTCACCGTACTGTGGACGGCAGCAGAGAACACATCTCACCGTACTCTGGACTGTAGCAGAGCCCACATCTCACCGTACTGTGGACGGCAGCAGAGCCCACATCTCACCGTACTCAGGACGGCAGCAGAGAACACATCTCACCGTACTCTGGACTGTAGCAGAGCCCACATCTCACCGTACTCTGGACGGCAGCAGAGCCCACGCCTCACCGTACTGTGGACGGCAGCAGAGCCCACGCCTCACCGTACTGTGGACGGCAGCAGAGCCCACGCCTCACCGTACTGTGGACGGCAGCAGAGCCCACATCTCACCGTACTGTGGACGGCAGCAGAGCCCACGCCTCACCGTACTGTGGACGGCAGCAGAGCCCACGCCTCACCGTACTGTGGACGGCAGCAGAGCCCACATCTCACCGTACTGTGGACGGCAGCAGAGCCCACATCTCACCGTACTGTGGACGGCAGCAGAGCCCACATCTCACCGTACTGTGGACGGCAGCAGAGCCCACGTCTCACCGTACTGTGGACGGCAGCAGAGCCCACGCTTCACCGTACTGTGGACGGCAGCAGAGCCCACGCCTCACCGTACTGTGGACGGCAGCAGACCCCACGCCTCACCGTACTGTGGACGGCAGCAGAGCCCACGCTTCACCGTACTCTGGACGGCAGCAGAGAACACATCTCACCGTACTGTGGATGGCAGCAGAGCCCACATCTCACCGTACTCTGGACGGCAGCAGAGCCCACATCTCACCGTACTGTGGACGGCAGCAGACCCCACGCCTCACCGTACTCTGGACGGCAGCAGAGCTCGTCGGGGCAGTTGTTGTCGGCTCCGGCGTGGTACAGTAGGTCCAGATGCAGGTCGGCTATGTGCAGCACCTTCAGGCCGGGCGTGGACGGCGCCTGCCGAGACCAGATCAGCAGTGAGTGGATCCTGCGCCATGTGTCAGAGCCAGAGCTATCCCCACTGCTGAGCTGAGCCACACATTACCTGGACAGCAGCAGATCGCCGCTTGAAGACTCGCACCGCCATCGGGACATTTCCCCCAGGTGCGGTGGACCATTAGCCGACCGGTGGTCTCACCCGGCCGGGTCCATCCCGCCGCTCTCCACCGTCTGGGTGTGTGTCGAAGCTCCCCGGGAGCTTTTTGTGCGTGGCTCGATCACCCTGCTGGCCTGATCACCAATGTAGACGCCATCGATCACCGACCACCATGGTGGGCCCTGCTGGTCGTTGGTGTTCCCAGTGCTTGACTCGGTCACCTATGGTGGGCCCTGTTGGTCGTTGGTGTTCCCAGTGCGTGGCTCGGTCACCCATGGTGGGCCCTGCTGGTGGTTGGTGTTCCCAGTGTGTGGCTCGGGCGGTCACCAGTCGACGGGCGGTCGCCGGCGCCCGTTTGTCCCGGCATTGGGACCGATGTGATGACCGGCTGTTGACCCGATTCAGACTGGGTCGGCGATGGAACACATCTTACCGGGTAGTGGCGGTGGCGCCGCCTGGCCCAGCCCGCTGCTGGCGGGCGCGGCAGGTCCAGCGTGATGTCGATGTCCATGCTGGCACCGGCCGGACACAACTCCAGGAAGATGCTGCACAGCTGGGCGCCGCTCAGCTCGCTGTGCACCAGCATGTGGGTGACGGCTGTCTGGAGACACGACACATCAGCATGTGAGTGACGGCTGTCTGGAGACACGACACATCAGCATGTGGGTGACGGCTGTCTGGAGACACGACACATCAGCATGTGGGTGACGGCTGTCTGGAGACATGACACATCAGCATGTGGGTGACGGCTGTCTGGAGACATGACACATCAGCATGTGGGTGACGGCTGTCTGGAGACATGACACATCAGCATGTGGGTGACGGCTGTCTGGAGACACGACACATCAGCATGTGGGTGACGGCTGTCTGGAGACATGACACACCAGCATGTGGGTGACGGCTGTCTGGAGACATGACACATCAGCATGTGGGTGACGGCTGTCTGGAGACATGACACACCAGCATGTGGGTGACGGCTGTCTGGAGACATGACACACCAGCATGTGGGTGACGGCTGTCTGGAGACATGACACACCAGCATGTGGGTGACGGCTGTCTGGAGACATGACACATCAGCATGTGGGTGACGGCTGTCTGGAGACATGACACATCAGCATGTGGGTGACGGCTGTCTGGAGACACGACACACCAGCATGTGGGTGACGGCTGTCTGGAGACATGACACATCAGCATGTGGGTGACGGCTGTCTGGAGACATGACACATCAGCATGTGGGTGACGGCTGTCTGGAGACATGACACACCAGCATGTGGGTGACGGCTGTCTGGAGACATGACACACCAGCATGTGGGTGACGGCTGTCTGGAGACATGACACACCAGCATGTGGGTGACGGCTGTCTGGAGACATGACACACCAGCATGTGGGTGACGGCTGTCTGGAGACACGACGCTGCAGGGTCGACACAACACAACGACACGACGAAGGAACATCGGTCAGCATGCGGCGGCATCGCGCTGGATGAACAAGGGTGACAAGGTTGCGATGTGGCTGCATGAATTCCACCACAGGAGCGGGGATCAGAGCGGGCATCACGCTTCTGTACCCATCGCCACTCGGCTCGCTTGGCAGCCAGTGGAGACTGGCCGTATTGAGGACAATTTCAGCGGATGTGCTGCCGTGACAGGGTCAAGTAACACCGATTTTCGCAAATCGGCAAGGCGCATTTATATTTAAGGTGCATGCACCATATTCAGTGAAAGAAAGACCAGTGGGAAGTATGATCTACAATGTTGTTGCATGTGCATGCTAAGATGCAGAGCTATTTTCGTGTAATAAGTCTGTAATATTCGTGTAATAAGAGCTATTTAAAAATAAGTCTGTTTCACCAGAAAAGTGTTGCATTCTTGCCAATATTAAGCCCTTCTGAATGAATGTTGTGAAAGTATCTTACTCTAGAATGCACTGTTCTCCTATGCCAACTGTGTGTGTGATTGTGGTTTTAGGGCGCATCGACCATGGTTGGTCATTTAGCGCCCATCCTATGCCAACTTATCAACAAAATAACAGAGTCGGCTTTTTGTATCACGGTTCTTTCTGTTTAACAGCTTTTCTAAGTTGAAGCCGTTCACAACCGTTTAGCGCGATATCTTCTATAACACAGTCATTGGGTCGGCCCACCGACCTGCAGGTCACGTGACATTACATAACCACGTTACTGACGGCCAGACGAGTATATACGTCGAACTGTGTGGACACAAGAGGTGCAGCCACAGCCAACTGTTTCTTTGAGTAAAGACTGCAAGCGGAGGAAAGCTGGTAAAAGTCAATAGTAAAATATTTGGCATAATTCTGAGTGAACGAATTAGTGAATCCGGACGTGAAACTTGCGGCAAAAAAAGCTGAGATTTCAAAATCGTGATGTCAGACTGACGCACTCATATACACTTCTTTTTGTATTCGTCAGGGAAAACTCACTCGGGCCCAGCCTCACACGCAATCAGCGATTGTGAATTGGGTTGGATTGCGGTTTTATGGCACACTCAGCAGCTGAGGCCACATGACGTCGCCTGCCTCTCGCCCTGACAGGAAGGGCAGACATCGCGAGTGTCAGCGATGATGAAACCTCCCTCATTATAGAAAACTATAGTATGAAATGTTCCTCATTGTAGTTTTTTACGGTAAGCGCAGCATCTACAGATAGCTGAGCATGGAGATGGGCGATGTCAACGCCTGGCCTTGGCGGATTTGCGACATACAAGCGATTGTACTGCGATTGGGGTCCTGCAAGCTAACGATCGAAGAATGAAGAGAGGATAGCTTTAAAGCGAAATATACGAAAAGGTGCCAAAATATGCGCTTAGTGGGCGTCACCCTGCGAAAGCACGTGATGTCACGAGGGACGAGACGCATGTTTGATGACAACGCTGACATTCCCAATGTGTGTTGTTTAACACATGAATATGTAATTAACTGATGACTTATGACTCGTATGCTCGTATGTGCCAACTTTTCCCCGCCGTCAACTTCCTTACGGCTGCCCTGCGGCCACATGATGGCGAAATGTGGCCTCTGATATTTTCAGTATCAGAATCCCCCCACGAGTGGGCTGAAGAAAGTTGTATTTTATTTTTAATGCTATAGCCTCCTATTTGCCTATGCATGGTAAGCAGGAGCTCTTTCCTATGCAAAATATATACACCGTGGCCGATATACCACGTAGCCGTGCTGCTGGGATTTCAGTTGAGCCCTTCTCTTCATTTCGTTCCTTTGTTACAGCGTGTTTTTCTAGAAAGTTCCGTCTGAGAAGTCGGTAATCATGGCGCTTAATTTTGGTGTTAAATTATACTCGGGTTCAAAAGAAATGCCGCTCAATTATGGGATACGAAGGGGGAAAATGACTTAGGTGCACAGGCATATAATTGAACAATGAGGTGCTACGCAGAGTAAAGCAAACTAGATCATGACTGCATGACCTACTCCTACACCAATATCCACAAACGACACCATGGCAGGAAACCGGGGAACGAGTCTACTAAATGTCGTGGAATTTAACATTACGACTATCGTGTTACATAAACAAAATCGACGCAAAGTCATTCCATCCTTCGGGGAGGTCGCGGTCAGTCTACTCTGTACATTCTGTTACTCTGTCACGCGCGTAACTCTCGTAACTATACAGCTCACTAGTGAGGGTTGGCAGTTCATTTTTGTAAAGGTGTACTTTAGGTACATTGTTGTTTGTTCGCATTACAGAGGCATTGGTCAGTGAGGGGTATTTTGGAGATAACTTGCAGGACTATGAGATTCAGGGATACAAAAAGTCTTCGTGCAATAGGGGTCTGGCAGTGAATGGGGTGGTGGAATGCTCCATGTGAATAGCTTATTCAGTTCCCAAAAAGTAGCAGGTGGGGTGAAAATGTGTCAGTGGAGTCCATTTGGCTTGATATCGCTGTGGGAAAAGGCAACAGCAATAAACTGAGGATAGGAGCTTTCTACCGGTCAGGAACCCTGCCACATTCTCAGCAACTGGAGCTTGATAAGGTGATTTGTGAGGAAATCAGTAGAAACTTTCAGAGGAAGTGCTTTATTTTTCGTGACTTTAATCTAAAAGGATATGAGAATGTTAGTGTTGGCTCCCCATCAGGCAAAATGTTTAGAAAATGCCTTGAAGGGGACCTGTTCCTACACCAGTTTTTAACGGAACCTACTAGGCATGGCTCATTCTTGGACCTTGCATTCTCGGATTTAAGTGACTTAGTTCAAGACTTGACTGTGGGAGAAACTCTGGGAAGAAGTGGCCATAACATAGTTAGATTCGAGGCACATGTGCTGAGAACTATTAAGGATAATTTGGTAGAGGTTCCTAATTTCGACAGAGCAGACTTTGACTGCATGAGAGTGGCTTTAAGTGCCATAAGATGAGAATAAGAATTCTTCAATTTAAATACCTATGAAATGTGGGAAAAGTTCAAATCTTACTTGAAGGAAATTCAGATTAGACATGTCCCCCAAAAGCAAAGGCACAGAAGAAGGGTAGGACAGCCAGCATGGCTTACATCAGACTTGATAAATGCAATTCAGGCTAAGAAAGCTACATTTAGAGTGTTTAAGGAAGGTTCAAATATCGTAAATCTGGGGTCGTATCGAAAAGCTAGAGACGCTGTGAAACAAAAAAACAGAGCAGCAAAGCGGGCAAAATAATTGAATTTGGCTAGGAACTGTAATGCGGACAGCAAACAGTTCTTTAGTTTCTACAAGCTGAGTAAAGTTTCTAGCACAATTGGTCCACTGGAAGTAAATGGGACCATATTGGGTGAGGATGGGTTGAGGAGCTGAGCAAGCAGTTTAAATCAGTGTTTATATTGGAGGATATGACTAGCCTGCCGATCGTACACCATAGTTCAGTGACATGTGATCGGATAAACGATGTTGATTTCATTCATAGTGATGTTGTTTTCAATTATATGAGGAAAATAAAGCCAAATAAGGCAGCAGGACCTGATTAAATTTTTGCTAGGGTATTGCGGGAAGCTGAAAATGAACTGGCATTTCCACTTAGTGTAATATTTTGTAGATCAGTTTCACAAAATGAAATCCCAACAGATTGGAATAGGGCGGATGTAGTTCCTATTTTTAAGAAAGGAGAAAGAGGGAATGTTTAAAACTATAGGCCAGTAAGTCTCGCATCCCTAGTCTGCAAGGCACTCGAATCAATTATCAAGGATAAAATTGTTAGTTATCTGGAAGGAAACAGATTGATTCAAGATACTCAACATGGGTTTAGAAAAGGGCGATCGTGTCTCACAAATCACTTCGACTTTTTTAACTTCGCTACAGAACACTTTGATCAGGGAAATCAAATTGATGTCTTTATGACTTGATGTCTTTACGCTATGCACTGCTGTTGTTGATGCAGTTTGCTTATTCACGTTGATTTCGCACGAGGTACTTGTTGCGTGGTAACCGCACCTGCACCATCTGTGGATGCTCCGAGGATATCCTTTGACAAAAGATCAAGCAGTTGAACAGTTGGATTGATTGACACAGAAGATTGAATTGGTTATTGTAAATTACCACCTTGCGATGACTTGCCAACTAGTGGTTGCATCGGATATCTGTAGATGGCGTTGGGGCGGATCAGAACCATGTGTGGCGCGGGTGTTACGAATGTTGGTTTGGGCTTTGGCCGTGCCGTTAGCTGATGGTGTTGGGCGAGGTGCCCCAACTTACCACCAAGGGGCGACGGACCACTTACCACTGATGAGTGACGGACCACTTACCACCCTGTAGTATAGGGTCATTAGTCATCCAGGAATGCCGGACAATTTTCAACCAGGGAGTTATGACAGTTGCCACCCAGGAGTGAGGGAACACTTAACGCACAGAAGTGCCAGATCATTTACCACCTAAGAGTGCCGGATCACGTGTCTTCCATGGTTGACGGACCAATTACCACCCAGGAGTACCGGACCACTTACTACTCCGTGGTGACGGCCCACTTACCGCCCAGAAGTGCCGGACCACATACCACCCAGTAGTGATAAACCACTTATCACCCAGGAGTGCCGGACCAGTTAACATCCAGGAGCACCGGACCATTTACCACTCAGAGGTGACGGATACTTACCACCCAGGAGTGCTGGACCACTTACCACCCGTGATTGACGGACTAATTACCACCCAGGAGTGACGGATCACTTGCCACTCAGGAATTATGACAGACCGCTTACCACACAGGAGTGCCGGACCAATTACCACTCAGAGGTGACGGACCGTTTACCACCCATGAGTGACAGACCGCTTACCACACAGGAGTGCCGGACCAATTACCACTCAGAGGTGACGGACCGTTTACCACCCATGAGTGACAGACCGCTTACCACACAGGAGTGCCGGACCAATTACCACTCAGAAGTGGCGGACCGCTTACCACCCACGAGTGACGGGCCACTTACCGCCCAGGAGTCGATGAAGCCGCGACAGACGATGTCACTGACTGGCAGCAGGCGGCAGACGGTGTGGCCCTGGGCGCGCAGCATCTCACTGGACTGTGTCAGCCGCACCAGACCCACCACCATCGGAGCCAACGTCTGACACGAGGAGCACTTGATGCCAGCCAGGACTGGAACAGAGCGACTGCGCTGACGGGAGAGTAGCAACTAACGGAAGACAAGGTGCGACAGGGCAGAGGTGTAGACAGAGATGCAGAGGTGACGGGTGTGTAGCAGAAGAGAAGATGCGACAGGGCAGAGGTGTAGACAGAGATGCAGAGGTGACCTGAGGGTAGCAGAAGAGAAGATACGACAGGGCAGAGGTGTAGACAGAGATGCAGAGGTGACGGGTGTGTAGCAACTAACTGAAGGCAAGATGCGATAGGAGACGGGTGTATACAGAGAGGCAGGGGTGACAGGGAGGGCAACACTTAGCTGAAGGCAAGGTGCGACAGGACAGTGGTGTATACAGAGAGGCAGAGGTGGGAGGGGCGGACAGAGAAAACATAACTGGACGAGTGGGCATGGCTAACATACATGTGTGAATTTCTGAACCGCGATCAAAACGGAAATGATCTCGACATGCAAGCTTACCACGGTTTAGCCACGTTTACTGTAATACCTGGATATATTTGTTTACTGTTTACTGTAGCCATGTTTACTGTAGCACCTGGATATATTTGCTCTGAGAACGTGTCAGGTCATTTATTAGTGATCTGGCATGATTTTGACTTAAAACATAAATGCTTTCAAGATATATTCCCGGTTTTCACGAGCGTTAATTAGTAGCCAAGTTATAAACCAAGAAACAATTCCCAGCTTAAACCTTCGTTTCGTTTAGATACCTGACCCGAAAATACATACTGGAGTTTTGCATTTCCCTTTAATAATTTACCTGCGTACCCATGTTCTACTTTTGGCTCCATTCTGTATAGTTTGTTTATTTTTTAAAATGTTTCAATGTGCATTTAATAAGCACATTGGGACGATGTCGTGACCAGACTTTGACACTTCTTACCTTCACTATCTTAAAATCCAAGAGCGCTATGTCTAAGCAAAATTTCCACACAGTTGTGTTTGGGGCGGGGATGGCCGTGTGGTTAAGGTGTTGGACTCTGGGTACCAAAGGTCCCGGGTTCGACACTAGCGCCGCTCCGGACATTTCCCAATCCCGCGGCCCACTGGCGAAACAGTGTGGGCGGCGTCATTAGCCGTGAATGTGCAGTTGTGTTTGATGGAACTGTGCCATCGCAGCGGGGTGGTGTCAGGATGTCGTGGCGTTTGGGTTGCAGAAGGGCACGGGGCAGTGTCAATATGTGGTGATGGGCTGGTGCCAGGATTTGGTAGCGGGTGGGTTACAGAGGGACATATGGGCGGTGTTAGGATGTGGTGACCGGATGGTGTTAGGGTGTGGTGATGAGTGGACTGCAGAAGGGTACAGGAGCGGTGTCAGATCACTACTGAGATCAAATGGGGTCAATCAACGATATCAGAGGAGAAACTGACAATAAATGGTCGTCGGGACAGCAACAATATTTATGCGATACGCTGAGCTCAAAGAAGCCGGGTGCTGTGAATCACACAAATGAAACTCGTGGCATGAAAAATTATGGCATTTGAAAGCATTTGAAAACCTCGCTCGTTATAGTAGACTGCCGTTCAGCATTGATGTTTTGCTTCATTTTTCTTCCTTAGATAAGTTCCATCTTAATTCTTCCTGGAGTAGTTTTGTGAACTATGCTCATATTGCTGAGAAGAGCTTGTTTCGTGAACCTTGGCTCCACCACCCAATGTGTGAATTCCAGTTCAACGGCAGATAATTTGACCAGAGTGTTTAACGTGCCGTCAATGCACCGATACGGCCGCCCCGATGCCGGGCCCCCGGCCTCATTTGGCCAGCTGCCAACACACCCTCTGAACAGGAGTCTAAATGCAAGTATATAAAGCGACTCTGACCCTGTTTTCCGAGACAGGGAAGATCAGCGCAGGTCGGTGCTCTAATCAACTGAGCTACCGGGGTGGCTGGCTGCTGTTGGTGAACGTGTTGCCGATCGGTCGCTTAAAGAGAATTAGTCAACTCAGGTCATGAGAATCGGTCACGTCAGCAAGTCTAAGTAAATTTCAGGTCATCAAACTATAGGTTCCTTGAAAGCACGCTTGGTGCCTTTCTGATTAGTCATAGCTTGACTCGTTTTACCGCAGCTAACGCGTCCGAGTGACCGACATTTGGTGTCCGGACATTGACATCTTCAGGCCGTGTTTTTTACACTTTTATTTTCGCCTTTTTGTCGATTCTAAATATTCAGGCGTGATGTTCCCGGAGTTGCTGGTGACAATGCCACTGACCTCCACCAACATCTGATGACATATTCTCGAACTCATGTGCATCCTGAGACTAGGGCTCTAGGGCATCCTGAGACATGGGTTAGCATGCATTGACAGTCATATGCTTCATGCAAAAAATAGCGGTTTGCGTGTTTTTTCCTAGCTACTGTAAATGACACTGGGTGTAACTGGTAAGGATTTGACCTGATCCGATCACTACCACGAATTTGACCTGAGCTGAACGTTAAGCATGCATCACTACCATAGCAAACGTAATATGGATATATTACGCCAACCTAGGATACACCTAGCGCTTGGTTTGGGACTCCACCGCAAAAAGATTCGATGGCGTGCTTGTGAGTGGTTTTCAGATTATTGGCTTCCGGGGAAGTTTGTTAACACTTGGTCTATTCTGAAGGCTTCCTGGTTGAGCAAAACCACAAACGCTGGTACTGCCAGATTTGTGTTGTGAAAAGTACCAGTCTGGTAACTGTCTCGTGGCTCTGTGTCACTTAGGCCGAAATTGGCACGGGATTGCCAGCATACTGGCTCTGATGAAAAGCAGAAGAAGCGCTTCCGGTAGGCAAGCCACACGTGCAGACGACCATTTGCGCCTGCCAGCCATACACAGAGAGGCTGGCCGCAGGAGATTTCTCTACTCATCTGTCTTCCACTACAACAAACTTCCTACTGAAACAAAAACATCGAGGCTCTCTAGCTTCAAGAAACATGCACTAGCGTATCTCCACGAACAACACTAGTCACACAAAAAAAACTTACACCATGGATATGTGTACACTACGAAGTCACCTTTAGGCCATCGCTTTCCTATCACTTATACAAGCCACTCGTGTATAGCTCGTGTTGCAAGTACGGTGTATGCAGTGCGGAAAGTGATATGGATATTGTATTATGTTGGCGTACGAATGTTTGTTGCGCATCTGCTCCCACTATTGACCACACATCTATCCTTTCTTTGTAAATATCTGTGAGTTCAACCGAGACTGTCCGTAACAGCCACTGCACGTGGAGGACATGTATTGTTAAATAAATAAATAAATAAGCGTTACCCAAGGAACAAATTATCCCACTTTGACTGGACTGCACCAGGTGGCTAAAACCAAGTTACGCCATTTGTGCTCGTGTGCGTGTGCGTGCGTGCGTGTGTGCGTGCGTGCGTGCGTGCATGCGTGCATGCGTGCGTGCGTGCGTGCGTGCGTGCGTGCGTGCGTGCGTGCGTGCGTGCGTGCGTGCGTGCGTGCGTGCGTGCGTGCGTGCGTGCGCGTGTGCGTGTGCGTGTGCGTGTGCGTGCGCGTGTGCGTGTGCGTGTGCGTGTGCGTGTGCGTGTGCGTGTGTGTGTGTGTGTGTGTGTGTGTGTGTGTGTGTGTGGTGTGAGGGAGAGAGTACGTGCACGTGTGCGTGTGCGTGTGCGTGTGTATGTGCATGTGTGTGCGTTCGTGCGTGTGCGTGCGTGTGCGTGCTGCATGTGGGTTATGGGGTCAATGCATGGCACATAATGGCGCCCGCATGCGTGCTGTTTGATCGACCCGAGCAGATGACGTATTTCGAAACAGAGCACAAGAACATGTTGTAGATGGCATTCGGCAAGAACACTAGTTCGCTATGCATTGCATCATGCAATCGCTCGATCCCATGACTCGCAAGTGTCAGCTCGACCGGAGATCGACCCAGTCGGCAGACACAGTATGTTCTGGTCACCCCTCAGTCCGGGGGGACTTTCTTGCCATAATACCTCGGACACCAATACAAGATCTGCGTAACTGGTGTTATTTCTGGATATGTGAAGGCCACATTTGCACTCATGATCATTACTGTGAGTCATCTCGCCCATTCCAAGATGACGTGATAGCAAAATAAGAACAGCACAATTTTAGTCTGCTGTAATGTCATCCCGAGGGAGAAATAGTCTTTCAGGTGGTGAGACGTGAACCGTTCATAGTCAATTTCTCCATGCCAAGCCACAAATGGACGACCATCATGCTTGCACCTACTCAGGCCGATACGGAAGCCGGCCTGCCTACCCGCGCTACTGACTGCCACATCCATGAGTCAGTTCGACAAACGGTGGGCTACTCCTAAGGTGGTAGTGTTCGAGCATGTTCAGCAGATCAACAGAGCTTTCATGCGTGGCATGCAGCAGCATGTGGGTGTGATCCCGAGAAAAGTGTCCCGGGACCGTGTTCAGCACAGAGAGCTGTGGCCGTGCAGGCTCCAGAGTCGATATTTAACTGTGTCAGTGCAGCTTCAACAGCCAATGGCGTGCTAGTCCCGTCCAGGCAGGCCTGTAACCAGACGGTAACAGAATCCCAAGATCTGAATCTTGTCCTAAAGCTTGACTCTTGAACTCTCTGATTCAGAGGATTCCAAAGATTCAAGATTCAAATTTGGCAACTTTGTTGAAAGATTAAAAAGATTCAAGATTCCAAATGCTAAAGTGTATGCAGGATTTAAGATTATTTAAATTTCAAGTGGACAACTTGTCAAAATATTCCAGTTCCAAAATATTGGGGTTGACAAAATAATCAAAAAGTCCAGATTCAATGTTGGTACGTTCATCGAAAGATCCAAGGATTTAAGATTCAAAACGGTAAGGTTTGTTGGACAATCAAAGTATTGTACATTGATTGTTGGCAACTTGGTCTTTAAAAAAATAATGGTTAGATGTGTTCGGCATGCACTTGGAGGCATACCACGTACGGTCTCATGCTAAAATTTAACGTTATTGGCAGAAGGGCACGGCCATCATGAGGGGGGGGGGGGCGGCATGTGCCTTTCCAAAAGCATAAAAAACAACATAACCTGCGTGTTGGTTGCAGGAAGAGTGGGGTGGTAGTCAGGCTAGTCCGGTGAAAGAAGTCTCTCGCCGTGCTAGCCCCAGACAGTGGGCTGTAGCCGTGTTAAACAGAGGGAGCCGTCGCCACAGCCGTGCACCACATAGAGAGTGGGCTGTAGCCATGCTAACCACAGACAGAGTGGGCTGCAGCCATGCTAACCACAGACAGAGTGGGCTGCAGCCATGCTAACCACAGACAGAGTGGGCTGTAGCCATGCTAACCACAGACAGAGTGGGCTGTAGCCATGCTAACCACAGACAGAGTGGGCTGCAGCCATGCTAACCACAGACAGAGTGGGCTGCAGCCATGCTAACCACAGACAGAGTGGGCTGTAGCCATGCTAACCACAGACAGAGTGGGCTGCAGCCATGCTAACCACAGACAGAGTGGGCTGCAGCCATGCTAACCACAGACAGAGTGGGCTGTAGCCATGCTAACCACAGACAGAGTGGGCGTAGCCATGCTAACCACAGACAAGTTGGCTGCAGCCATGCAACCACGACAAGTGGGCTGCAGCCATGCTAACCACAGACAGAGTGGGCTGCAGCCATGCTAACCACAGACAGAGTGGGCTGCAGCCATGCTAACCACAGGCAGAGTGGGCTGTAGCCATGCTAGCCACAGACAGAGTGGGCTGTAGCCATGCTAACTACAGACAGAGTCACCTGTAGCTATGCTAGCCACAGACAGAGTGGGCTGTAGCCATGCTAGCCACAGACAGAGTGACCTGTAGCCATGCTAGCCACAGACAGCGTGGGCTGTAGCCATGCTAGCCACAGACAGAGTGACCTGTAGCCATGCTAGCCACAGACAGAGCGAGCTGTTGCTATATGAGATCCAGTCAGAGTGACCAGTGCCGTATTAGCTGCCGATAGAGTCGGATGATAGCATACTAGCCCGGTCAGCGAAGCCTGTGCCCATGTAAGCCACAGACAGAGTCGGCTGTAGCTGCGCAAGCCCCGGGCAGAGCTGCAGCAGACGGCAGCTCGTGTGGGTCGGCCCTAGTGTGACCGCTACCGTAGCGTCGGCGCGGCTGTCGGCGCGATTATAGGCGCGACTGTCGGCGCGACTGTCGGCGCGGCTGTCGGCGCGATTATAGGCGCGACTGTCGGCGCGATTATAGGCGCGATTATAGGCGCGACTGTCGGCGCGGCAGTTGGCGCGACTGTCGGCGCGGCTGTTGGCGCGACTGTCGGCGCGGCGGTCGGCGCGACTGTCGGCGCGATTATAGGCGCGACTGTCGGCGCGACTGTCGGCGCGGCTGTCGGCGCGACTGTCGGCGCGACTGTCGGCGCGGCTGTCGGCGCGGCTGTCGGAGCGACTGTCGGTGCGCTCATTCGGCATTCCGGCCGGACGTCAAAGGTCGGCCACCTACCAGACCCACAAACGACTCGGCACCTCGCGCCCGGCACCATTGGGCCGGCACCACCGGCCCGTGCAGCCAGACGACGCGACACCATACTGCGCGACACCATACTGCGCGACACCATGCTACGCGACACCATACTGTGTGACACCACACGACGCGACACCATACGACGCGACACCATACGACGCGACACCATACGACGCGACACCATACTGCGCGACACCATACGACGCGACAGCATACTGCGCGACACCATACTGCGCAACACCATACTGCGCGACACCATACGACGCGACACCATACTGCGACGTGACACCATACGACGCGACACCATACGACGCGACACCATAGGATGCGACACCATACGACGCACACCGGCCGGTACGCCTATGTTGCCCACCATCACAGGTCACCGGTGGAGGAGATCACTGGGTCGGCCACCAGCGTGAAGTCTTCCCAGCAGAAGCATCGCGTCAGTCAGCAGCACGCTATCAAAGTGGGTCGGTCTGCCGAGAAGAGCCGAACTGAGAAATCTGACCAGGGCGTGAAGCACATTGTTATATGGTCGGCCTGTGAGAGGCTAGTCTGCCGAGAAGGCCTGCAGAGAAGGCTGCCTTGTACCGTATCGCTGTGCGCGTGTGTCGATGTTTCAGGCGGCTGCAGGTTGGTTGCGTCCGATCCAACAGCTAAGTATGATCGGGGAGGCACTGATCTGTCCGCGCCAGAGGTGCACACCTAAAGAACTCTGCCATGGTAAGCGATAGTGTTCCCACCATTTTCGTAACTGGAGGATCGGCAGATACATACCTCTCCCCATCCCCATCCTTGAAAGAAGAGAATAGTTCTGGGGGCTGGGTCACTTCTTCTTTTTTACTCCACCCTCTCCCTTCCTTCTCCCCATGCACTTATGACGAGTAACAAGTAATTTCGTCAGGTAATGTTCGTATGAACACCAGACGAATATTTTTGCGAGTATGGCATCCATCATACCTTTGCTGTGGAAGATAACACCCCTGGTGAGCTCATGCACATAATTTAGCGCTTTTTGTGGCAAATAATGGATGCAATCCAGACTATCGACGCAGTTGAGCAGACCCGTACCGTGACGCCATCCGCTGGTACCGCAGACCCGTGACGCCACCCGCTGGTACCGCAGACCCGTGACGCCACCCGCTGGTACCGCAGACCCGTGACGCCACCCGCTGGTACCGCAGACCCGTGACGCCACCCGCTGGTACCGCAGACCCGTGACGCCACCCGCTGGTACCACAGACCCGTGACGCCACCCGCTGGTACCGCAGACCCGTGACGCCGCCCGCTGGTACGGCAGACCCGTGACGCCACCCGCTGGTACCGCAGACCCGTGACGCCACCCGCTGGTACCGCAGACCCGTGACGCCACCCGCTGGTACCACAGACCCGTGACGCCACCCGTTGGTACCGCAGATCCGTGACGCCGCCCGCTGGGTGATGCGCGACTCTGGCTTTGAGCCCTGACGCGGCACCGCCGGCGGATGCGCGGGATGCTGGCCGGCGGATGCGCGGGATGCTGGCCGGCGGATGCGCGGGATGCTGGCCGGCGGATGCGCGGGATGCTGGCCGGCGGATGCGCGGGATGCTGGCCGGCGGATGCGCGGGATGCTGGCCGGCGGATGCGCGGGATGCTGGCCGGCGGATGCGCGGGATGCTGGCCGGCGGATGCACGGGATGCTGGCCGGCGGATGCGCGGGATGCTGGCCGGCGGCGGGTCACAGTGAGCGCCACCGTGACCCATTTTGTGCCACCGTGTGTCACAAGTTGGTCGTGAGCGAATGCCGCATTTACAACGGCAATTTGTTCGCCTCCAGGTCGCTGTAGGTTCTTCCCAGGAAAAAATTTAGTCATTCTCCATTTCAAATGAAGCATTCTAGGTAAGTAATAAGCAAACAAACAAAATATCATAATATATTTAAAACTAGTAATTTATTTATGGATGTTACGATACAGCCTCGACTGTACCATCAGAGCCTGGGAATCGGGTCAGACCATAGCGCCCGCCGACCCGCTTAAACTCAGCCGACAATAGTCGCTGCTAGAAAGAACCGCGGCCGCCGCCAAATTGGACCGTTCAGAGCCCGACTCCCTGTAATTAGGCTCGAACTTTACTGGCAGTCAAAATTCCGGCAGCACCATGTGGCGTACGAAATTCTGGAGGGACGCGGTGTGGACGAGTGCCCCCTCGAGCGCTAGAGCGATGGCCACGAGTTAGAAGTTGAGCCGGTCACCAGCTATAGCTAGACACATTGCTAGAAGTGTGTTGAGAAACTGCGCAACTGCACCGCCCACAATGTATTGGAACGAAATGTCGAATTCTCGAATTTATGCGTATATGATAGGTTGTAAGCGAAGATTCAAAGTTTGCCGGACCGTGCTGTATGCTGGTATGCACCAATTGGTGACTACGCGGTACTCACATGGGTTTGTTGGTGTAGCCACTGCCAACAGAAAGAGCAACGCGAGGCTGTGACTCGCGTCTCCCATGGCAAAACTCGTTCCGCTCCACTACGCAGGCCAGCACAAGTCGCTCGGACACACTCCTCACTCTTCCCGCCCTGTCCGACGCCCAATCCACCAGGCTCGCCAGCACATGCGTTGTCGTACAAAAGCGCCCGAGTACGGTAGCGCCTCGCCGGCCGGCAAGGGTCGTGTTCCCGCCTCCACCAGACGGCGCGCGTCCGTGGCAGGCCTCTTCGGACGCCAAGATCTCCTGCTCGCGCGACAATCCTTTGAAAACGCCAAACGACGGCCCGTTTGGCAAGTGTCCGGTGATTCGTTGTCTGGCCTCGGGCACGCTTCACACGTCCGGCGCGTTGCTCGGGGCTCGCCTGTTCACCACCACAGGTGCTGGGCGCGCCCTCTCGCGGCGGGCGGATACCACCGACTGGGGTGCAGGTGCCGACCGGTGTCAGTCAGTGTTTCCCCGCCGCCAGTCCGGTGCGCTGACCGGTCGGCCGGCGCCCGCCCACGCGCAGCCCTGCCCATCCAGCCCCTCCCCGCTCATTACTGTCTGCCAGCCGCGCAGGCACAACCCTGGGGGCTGTAAGGCCAGGTAGCAACACAACAGTGACGGCTGATAAATTTCCAGCGGGAGCGTTCGACACGTGTTGGAGGCCCGCCGCAGTTGGAACTCGCGTGGCCGACGAGCACAACCACCAGTATTTTATACACTGACCGCTTTTACATATACCTGCCTACATGGGTGTAACCATTGGGGGCTGGGGGGACAAGTTCCCCCTCAATTGATTTTCCGTATCCCCTCCAAAACTCAGCTACCTGATTATCATCGCCGCGAAATTATACGGAATCATTTACAAGATGAAGATTTATATGCAACAGAATCACCAAAATACTAAAAGCCGATCTAGTCAATCAACGGGCTTCACAGGCTATTTGTCGTCACTAAATATCCGAATGGCAAATCAGCGAAACGTTAAAAATATCTGCTTCCAGCCAATTCTTGAACAACATCAACATTGACCATCTTCGGTTTTCGCTTAGATGGAAAATTGTGTTCTGCTAGGCAACAAATTTGCATTATCGCATGGCTTTATGTCTTAGGTTGCATTCTCTTGCTCATATATTGATATATCTTGAACAAATGTGACTCTGGGTGTCCTTTGGTACCTTGAAGACTAGTGAAAGAGGTCATGGGCAGCCCCTTAGGCACGTACGTAAGTTAACATCGTATTCGTATTCGTATGCAGCGACGAGTTTGCGAGATGCGTGATTGTATTGGCATCGGCATTCAGCGACGGGTTTATGATTGTTCGAATCAATTACCACAGATGTTTCTGTCTGTACTGATCATGCTGGAAGGAACTACATAGGACTCACATAACCACTTTACCGGTCAAGGTTCAACGCAAACCAGTTTCTTCGGTTGTCTCCCATGTTTTCTTCTCCCAAACTTGCCTAAATCTGGTACCAAGCAATAGCCTGTGGTGAACCATCGTGCAACATCTCAAATCGGAACATGTCAAGGTCAAACTTCTAGATCAAATGTTAGCTTAATTTATTAGATGGTGATATTGAGGCGATATCGACCGAACACGAGATTCGGTTGCATTGGCCTCAATTTCCATCAAATGCGCGTCATTTGATGTAGAAATATCAGAAAGCAATATCAGAAAGCTGTGCAATATCAGAAAGCTAAGCAATAGATATTTTCAAGGACAACAAAGGCCAAGCTGGTCCTTCGATCGCCTATTTTTCCGTTTTCTCTCAAACCTATCAAAATCTGGTATCAAGCAATAATCACTGGTGAACACTCGAGTGACATTTCAAACCGGAACAGGTCAAGGTCAAAGGCTTGACTGAGTTCTTCGATGTCCTCGCGTTTCGTCGCTATGGCTTTAATTCCCATTATGTGGATGTCATTCGATGTGACTTGCCGTATAGTATCAGAACGTTGAGATATCATCATCGCAATAATATCCAAAGTGTGGAAGGTCCGGCGTATTTACAATGATCGAGTGTAATAGGAATAGGAGGGTCAGATCTATTTTTGTTTGCAGCCTTTGTGACAGCAAGCACTCGTATCCTATATGACCAGGGGCTCCCAAAAAAAATCCGTCATAACCTGCTTAGACGGTGCTCTCATCGCTGTTTTTTTTTCGCTGCCACATTGCTGTTCCGGACATATAAAATATACAGTTTTTTCAGCTTGTCCGCTTTCCTCTTAATGGTTCAACGGAAGTTGTCAAATTTGCAAGAGAGGCCAAACGTCAATGCGCACAATCGTATAACTAGCCCGAGTTCATAACCGCGAGAGCAATGCTGCAATCAAGGGTAGATCCAGAAATTGTAATGTGGGCACCTGCTTGGAGGGGCGCCATTTATTTGAAGCGGCACCACTGTGAACAGGGGCGTATCTATGGATTCAGAGTTACTGGGGAAACTTTCTGCAAGACGTCACCATTTGTATGCCCCCTGCCCCCCCCCCCCCAAGAAACGCCCAGGATTTCGTCCACTTTATTTTCACATGGCCGTGTTCCGCTCTTTTTTGGTAACACTTTCCCCAAAACTGCTGATTACGACATGGTCGGATCCATAAACTCGGTATGGGAGGGGCACATTGGTTTCGGGGGGCACTCTTTCCAAAAGTCACCTTCGATTTTTGAAAACTCATCGAAATTGGACTGCTCGCAATGTAAGAGACGGCTTAAACAAATATTTATATGATACAATGTGCATAGTTTTCGAACAAATCGCACTTTCATGCAACTTTTTCGTGAAAAATAGATCCTTGGGGGGAGACGTGCACATTTTGCCTGAACGTAGATCCATTCCTGCACTCCGACCCACTCCGACTCAGCAGGGAGACCTATGACAACTGCCTATAAATATCGCATTGATTTAGTTTAATTTGTCGGACGGCGAAAAAGGCATCGTTCAAAGCCACATTATCACTTCAAAGATGTGTATATTGAGCCTTCGGCATCAGTACGCTTTTGGTGTCATCAGATCTCTGCGCCGCAAAGCAAAAAAACCATTTAGGGTAATAAACAAATCGAAGCAGCCAATGCCACTGTCTGACCAGTGGGGCATGCCAAACGGGACTTACGCTGCACACGTCCTTAGACACTGAACCAAAAACGCAGACCGCAGTCACCTACTATGTATTATCGGAGTAAGCTCATACTATAGAAAGATAAAAGCTCTTTCGCACGGCTTGTGCTCACTGCTCCTGACACGGTCGCGAGATCGTATATACGCAGGGAAATAAATCACATCACCCGGAGCTTGCTGCAGATTGGAGCAAGACAATGATCGTGAGGTCGTACATACGCACGGAATGAAGTCCCATTACCGCGAGCTTACACTTAACCGCAAATTGCAACAAGACATGTTAAACTTCTCCCGCCCTGTCGCTCGCGCACATCGTGGGCCTCTGCTCCCGTGGTCTGCGCTTTACGGCTTCCCGAAGGTGGATAGACGAACACTGTCGGGCGACACGAAATCCGCTGCCACGTCCCTCGGATTTACCTTCTGAACGCGCCCTCTGTGCACGTGTAGGGCAGCGACGGCGTTGAGCCGACGTTGGGTCATAATAGACCGCAGCCAGGTCCTCAGTCGGCAGAGGACGCTGAAGCTCTGCTCTGCCGAAGCCGAGCTCGTCGGCAGAACCAGCAGCAGTCTGAGCAGTCGCTCCACTTACGGGAACATCTCTCGGGCAGCTGGGTCCAGGCCCCGGAATGCTTCCACCGCGTCCCGCAGTGAGGCAACCTCACGCCCGCGGAGAAAAACCTGGAGCTCGGCAGTCAGGCTGCTCAACTTCAGTTCTTCTGGCCAGTGAGCGATCGAGCGATGGACGCTCTCGATGTGACTCCTGGCTGGAGTTCCCAGCAGGAGGCTCTCCATCTTCTGGTTCTCTGCGATGCCGTCCCCTTTGAAGCGCTCGTTGAGGTGGCTGATCGTGGTGTCCACGAAGCGTCCGAACTCCGACCGGAGCCACTGCTCGACGGTCGTTGGTTCGAACGCTTCTGCCGGCCCAGTCAGTCGCGCTGGGGGCTTCTTCTGCCGGGGAAGCTTCACGGTCTCGAGTGACAAGGAAGAAGCCTTACCCCGCAGATACTGGATGGCGTCGTCCGCGTCTTCACGTAGTCCTTGCAGGAATGCAGTGACTGCGTCCACGGTCTTGATCAGTTCTGACATTGTGCAGGTCTTCTTCTGAGCTTTGACAGTCGCTTTGTCCAGGGGTTCCAGGACTGATCGTGCGAGACCCAACGCCACGTAAGTGTCGCCGAGGCTGAACGTTTTCAGCAGACCGTCAGAGCGAACGGCCACATAACCATGCGTTTGTTTCATCTCTTGTAGAGTCTGTAGCACTTGAGGGTACTGATCCAATACGGCACCCACGGTCTTCAACCGCACAGTCCAACGGGTGGGGCACAGTGGTCGAAGTTTGTTCGGCGAGACGTTCTCCGACTGGCAGACGGCGGAAACTTGTTGCGTACTTTGATGGAATCTCCGAAGAGCACTCCCAGTTCATTCACAGCATGCAGCGCATTTCGGATGAGTGTCGAGGCCTCGCAGCTCTCTTTGGTGACAAGATTAATGCAGTGCGCGCCGCAGTGTGGGTAGGGAGCTTGCGGCTGTTTCTCCCACAGCAAGGCTTGCGCGCCCTTGAATTGTCCTTTCATGTTTGATGCCCCATCGAAGGCGGGACCTCGGAGCTGGTTCATTGACAGGCCCAGTCCTAGCAGCGCATCTTCAATCATGTTGGCAATGGCCGCGCCGATGGTGGATGGCGGCTCATAAAAGCCGACAAACTGTTCCAGGACGTCCAACCCCGCCGTGGTGTACCGCACACAGATCGCCTGTGTGTGGTACACCTGTTGTTCAATCCCGCTCACGTCCTGGCTGCTGTCCACGATCACGGAGAACGGACTTGGCCCGTCGTCGGTCACTTCTGATATGACATCTCGGACGACTCGGTTGCTGATGAGGTCCAGGAGCTCGTTTTGGATCGCTGGACAAGTAAAGGTCTCACACCGTTTCAGCCACTCGACCAGGGTCACGGAGTCTTCGGAGCGCAGCTGCAACAGTTCATGCAGGTTGCCTTCGTCCAGTTCATGTCCACGCAGTGCGAGGCCCTGGCGACCTAGCAGCATGATGCTCGTGATGATTTTGATGAGAGCTTCTGGGGCTTCTTTCTGGGAGTTTTGGACGGCGGAGGACATCATGGTGGAGATGGAGTGTTTGTTGCTGATCAGGGTGTAGACGGCCTCTTTGTGGTATGGCGAGCCGTTGTGCCCTTTTCGTAGCTCGTCTCCCCTCTTCCAGTTGCCGAAACCATCTTTGGTGAAAGCCGTCTTCCGGCAGTGCTTGTTCGGGTCAATCTTCTCGTACCGCATGCACTGGAGGCGTAGCATCCTCTCCTTCACCGGGCAGTAATGCAGCCATGGATATTTTCTGTACCACCTGTTCATGAAGCTGTACGACCGGCCGCATGGTGTCATTTGTCTCGGGATGGTCGATGCAGGAGGTTGATAAGGTCTGCATGAGTAGGACTCGTAGCAGCGCTCACCGCAGCAGGAGCAAGCCCTGTGGCATCTGAACTGACGCACTGGATTCAATATTCAAGGCTTTGGGTAGAGTTGGTACGTCACTGAGGAATGGATCCGCTATCAACAAAGAGGAGATCGATCATGTTTTATGTTGTATGCAAAACTATTAGAAAATACGCTCGCAAGTCATTGGCACGGGCTCGGTTTCACTTTTGGCAAAAAAGGTGTATTACCGCGACTCTTCGAACAAACACGGCAATGGAAGCATCAGCAGTGGTCACAAATTGACCGTACCTGGTACCTGGCGGCACCGCCTACCCTATTATAACCCACATCATCACCGCACGGTTTCGCCTTTAAAAAGGCATCGACACCAGAGCATCGGCACAAGGGGAAAATCCGCTCAGACCCTGAACCCAGACGCACTTGGCTTGCAAACATGGCATGTTTGCGATAATTCCGAAAATTCAGCACTACCGAATCATTATCTGCCCCAGCAAGAGTATGACAATATGGGCTCTAAAATTTGGGCCATTCTGTACTGCTATTGATGTCATAATATGGTAGCATACCTAAGCACTTGGATGTTCAGAAAGCCTGAGCATTGAGCAAGAAATCCCTTCCAGCGACGATACCCATCAAGTATACAAAGTTGGGCAAGCATATTTGTATTGAATATACTAGGTTTAAATAGGAAGGAAAGGTCATACTTCTTTGATGATATATTGAGAGGAACGGCTACACTTTTTCATCTAAAAACATACAAACATAATTGTATCCCGACAATCAGTTTGATTCTAGGAACCTGAACAATGTGTTTCGTGCTTCATTAACTTGCCAATCTTGGACGATTTATGAAAGAATTTATCCAATGGCCCGGAGGCCACACCACGTATTTTCATTTCTATTAAAACTGAAATAAGATAACAGATATTAAGTACATAAAGTCACAAGTGATGCCTTGCAGTACACCGATCTCGCATCTTAATATGGCAGCTGGTTAAGATCGTACTAAAAGAATCCGGTATATATAACTGCCAGAGGTAACATAATTTCACAACCTGTGGATACAGCTCAAAAGGAAGAAGAAGCAGTTGTGAAAGAAAGGTGTGTGGTGAAAAGTACCAAAATAGTCTAAATTTAGTGCTGAACTGAGAATCTACAAACATCTTTCTCTTGTTAGGTAGGTACCTTGCTCGAACCCATAATTAGGTAGAATGGTTCTACCCATTCTACCCTAGGTAGAATGGACCTAGCTTGGGGTATTCTACTCACTTTTCGCCACATTTCAATTCACAGTGATATGTAGGCAGTCAGGCACTTTAATGCAAACCCATGAGTTCCTAAAAAAATGTTGATGTTAAAATTGGTTAAAATATCAACTTTTCCTACGGGGAAAGCTCACAAGATATCTGTCCTAGCCACTTGAGGGGAATGATGTGTGGCCACGGCCAGAAGGAAACCAACGGACCGATCGCTGGGAGCCCATCTGCGTATGCCGAAGATGAAACACGAGAAGCGCTCTGGACTCGCCTCCTGAGGCTTAGCGGCCTAAACATTCAGAGAGATGGATGCAGCGTTCTGTGTTCACCATGCGCAATAACCCAACACTCTCAGCAGAGATCCAAAGGCCATTGACAGTTTCCGCCAGGTGTTGGAATCCAGATTCAATTCCTCAGATAAAATATAATTAAGTGCTTTGCGAGGATCCGGACATTTATTCGTCTCGGGCTGGTGAACAAGGCGAACGTCGGCAAGCTCGCAAAGGGCCAGCAGCGGAAAGCCGAGCAGTTTGCTCAGTGACTGCGAAGTGTGGGCGCACTTGGGCGACACTTCACATTCAGATCAGTGTTTGAATCCTTCATTGTTTAGACATATAGGTGCATCACCTGCCGTTGATCATATAGCTGTATATCAGGACTTTCTACACAAATATTACACGAGACTAAACGTACGTGTTGCAGTTGCACCGAGTGTATGTCAAGCTCAAGAACTGATATGTGCCTGTGTTTGTGAAGTCGGTAGAGCGTAGCCTGTACGGTTACGCGTACTCATCGTCCCACTACGGTGCTCGTGGGTAGTCTGTGTAGGTATGCATGTCGAGTTGTTCTCAGCCACAGATGTCACGATGAGGATGTTTCATTTATTCTTGCCAGTTCGTCCGATTTTATAAGGTGCCAGATATGCACGTACTGTAATGTTAGCTATTGTAATGTATTGACGTAATGTAATCCCATTAAATAACGTGGCTTATCTGCACCTGCTACCGATAACCTCTTATGTCACGCGTTTGGTGGAGCCGCGGTAGCTTAGTCGGTAGGGTGTTGGGCTCTTGACCGCATGATTATGGGTTCGAGTCCCGCAACCAGCGGAATTACCGAGTCCACCTGCGACCAATCGGTTTAAGAAGTTGGCGACGCTATCTGACCTAGCAGTTAATTGCGTCGTAAAAGAACTCAAGGTTCTTTTTCTGCTTCATGCGTTTGCTTCCCCAAATATATGCCTGCGTTGTGCTTCCTCGATAGATCGTTTTAATACGCACTCTGTTGGGCGCCGGAGTATGTATATTCATGTGCGCAAAATGACGAATGCAGTCGATGCGCCCAAAATGCACACTCACCTACACCACAAAGTACACAACTGAGAAACCATCGGCAGTGGGAGAGAGGGCCTTCATCAATCTTCGCAGTCTCGTCTTCCCCAGATGTATGCTCCTCGTGTTATAGTCTGATCGAAAAACATCTTGTGTTGCCGTATTTATGTCGTGCTGCACTGCAAAATGCGTGATATTTCAGGTTACACGACGCGAATAATGAAATAATATTTTACAATGAAAATATTTCCTTCAGTTAAAAATAGAACACGTTTAATTAAAATGATGTATGATATTACGTGGTAATTTTCCATTCCACCCACAAATTAAGCTGTTATTAAAGTTGCTTCCCACGTGGTCTGGCATTGAAATTGTTGTTGCCACTGCATTATTGCCTGCATGACAGAAGTTTGATTCGCATGGCGTCAGCGACGCAGCCAATTCATTTCGACTCAAGATGCCGAATAACGGTGTGCGAATATGGGCAAAACCACGGTGGGGGATGAACGGGGATGCTTCCCCAATCTTGTAAAGTTCCGCGTTAAGCCTTTGGCAATACATGCTAATTGAACCGAAATCCTCATGCGAGCATCTAAAATCCGTCTTAGCGCTTACGGGTTCCACAAAGTTGTTGCCGAATCTAAATCAAGCCTTCATGGTACCAAAAACGTGATTTTTTGTTTTGCGCCGGCACTCCAGAAAGTTGAGGATTGTCACCGAAATATTTTAGCCAACGTCTGCTCCTGTCAAAGCCATGCTTGTCGCAGTCCTGGTGACGTGTGTTCGCCGTGTATCGTAAGAGGCGTGGAGCCGAGCTTAAAACTGGTATCGCTCTGACTCCAGCGCGGGTCCAGTTATTTGACTGTTCGGCAGCATGCACAATTGTTGGTTTTGTCACCTTGATAATCATGTACTGTTATTAGATGCACACCTCGAGGAGCAGGGACTAATGTCTGTCGGCGTGTACTGGTGGGAGGGGAAAGGGCAACCGTTAGTTTTTAGCTCAATATTTGCGATGCACTGCCGTAGTGCCACAAATGATTAAATTCAGGGGTCCTGTCTCCTGATCCACCCCCGATGGTCCGCCGCCCGTGTCAGGAAGGGGCTGTGGGCCTGGACACTGCCATAAGCGGTGACGTGTTCCGTACTTCCTACTGATCCCTGGTTGATCAGAAGAAGTGCCCAACCATCAATTTAAAGTGGCTGAACCCCAGCCTTGCAGAATATCTGCGTATTTCCCTTCTAATTATGAAAAGATCGTCCCATGTGAACGATGTGTTAATTAACTGTCGCTTATTAGAAGGACTTCCCACGACTCGCACAAGAAGCTGTCGGCCTCCAGCCTCGAACCTGCTACCCTCGAGTCGGCAAACTGACGCGCTACCAACTGCGCTACCCACACCGGACCCCTGGGCCCGCTTAAGTTAAATAATGTCGATGGATATGGCATGGGTCTAAATAACACCATTTTACACAATAACTAACACGTTCATGTGAAAGCCTACCATGATTATCGAAATACCATGAAACAAGCTTTCAGATGACGTATAATTTATACCACTCACGTATACTTGTTAGTCAGGAACGTACGCGGAAAAGTACCATTTCTTGCTGTCGTGATAACCTGCTGAACCCAAATCATGGCCCAGATGACGTCCCCGACTGCCAATAAACATTGACAGGGGCCGAGTAGATATACCATGAGAGTTGCTAGTCTAAAATGGGAAGCAATTCTGGCTGTAGAGTGTAGCAGTAGAATGCTAAAACCGGGACGAAGATTTCACACCAGATTTGTATAATTCTCGCCATAAATGGACCATCTTACGTTTTGTGTTTAGTGCCGTCAGCTAAAATTGAGTCTGGTTCGTTAAAAGATCCACGCTATGACATCACGTCACGTAGTCCACAATTCATCCGAATTGCGTGACTGCGGCTGCCAATATTTATTAGCCGAGCCAAAACACAACCATTATTTTGTTACCTGAAGCATGCATTTTTCACCTCCTGTAGTTTTTCATCCATAGTAATTTCGACCGTTGAAAGAGCTGTAGACCGTGCTCGCAGTCTGCCAAAAATGCCAAACTATGAGCCTTGATTTTACAGGGGAAATTCCCCAGTAAATTTGTGGCTCCTGGGTTTTACTGGGTAAGGTTTCCCACTTTCCCCAGTGGTGGATACGTTCATGACTGTGAAAACACCCGAAGGGGCACCTCTGGCTGCAAAATTCGAGGGGGCGGGATCCACTCAGCCCTTCCTTCCAAGGGGGTGCCTTTTTATTTCATAGGTGCGCCTCAGGCTGAAACATTCGAGCTGGTACACTGGAACCTTTTCAGAGGGACGCATTTTTTGTGGAAGGTGGCCTGCGGAAAAAAATATATACGTGGGAGGTAGCCTGCGGGACGCCACCTTCCACGTTGGGGGTGCATGCCCTCAGTTCCATACCTTTTAACCTCCCTGGTTGTCTTTGCATAGAAATGTATCCCCGTAAAGCAGGAAAGCATGGGAAAGGAAACAGCATGTTCATATTTGCTACCACAAATGCATCGTCTGATATTTTTTTTTGCTACAAGAGGGCAACGTTTAACATACTTACAGCATTGCTCTATGGTGATCGTGAACTCGGGTCCAGCACGTACGACATAAAACTAGACTTTCATAAGCGGCGATAAGGAGTGAAACTTGCTAATTTTCGTGGAACATTTAGTCCCCAAGGTATCATTTTTAACAATGGTAAATCTGAACAATTGAAATGCACTTAACATTGAATTGAAGTGTCTGAAAATGGCATTGAGAAAGAGGTAGGTGAAATCGAAGGATTTTTTTTCGGGGGAGCGGAGGGAAAGCGGGGCTAAATCCCTCTATCCTGTTCAAACTTACCGCGTCCCGGGTTTGTCCCCATCCCAATTTCGAATCCGTGGTTACACCCATGCCTGCCTGTCATGTCATGTAGCCAGGAGATGCTTTGGGGTGTGGTGACAGCATGTACTCGGTACACATATCCTGCTTTGTTTGTTGTTGCATGGATGCGGAACGGGGTATTGAAGCGCAACAGTGCTTCCAAATATTGCTGTGGCGATTTGACATTTTTTTGCATGATTGGAATGTTTTTTAACGATTCTTAGTAACGCATTTTGTTCTCTTATCCACCCTTTATCCACCGTGAACCATTTCAAATGTACCCTGACACGTTCACCTAACAGAGGCGGGTTCTGTACCAGCATCTATTCAGGTCACGAGAGGAAGAAAACTCGTGGGAGGTGCTGACGATTGTTTGGCGATTAACTTAGGCAGATGCACGTTGAATGGTGTCAGTTTTGAAATATCTCTACAAATTATTCTCAAATGTTTGGAACCTGTCCATCAGGTCAGGGGCTCCTTCGGTTTTGGCTCAGCCGATAGCCCAGGGGCATACATATTGGCTTGGAGCCTTCTTCGTCATTCGGGAGCCTTTGCAATTATGTGGGGGCCCTCTGTCGATCGAGAAGCCCTTCATGTTAGCCTAGCCAAAAGCTCTTAACATCTTTGACGCGCTCTCCGAGTGCGCTCTCCAGTGATTCTGAGCCCTCTCTATCGTTTCTGTCTATGGTATCATTTCTAGCTTCGAAGATTTTCCAGCTCTGCCATTAGTCTTCAGTATTCCTCACAACCATCGTTAGCCTTTGAGACCCCGTAGTTCTCAGGGGGCTCTGTTCGCTCTCAAGTGCTCTCTCAAGCTGCTAGATGCCCTTCCTAGTTATCGACAGTGATTGTGGTTCCTATAAAATTATTGCTCTGAGGCTGGCATTCGGTATTCGTCACCTCAATTGCAAGCCAACATGAATTGTCTTTTTACCCTCAGGGGACCTTGTTCATCCATTGGGGGCCACGCTCACAACCTCAGAAGAATCCTAGTCCAGTTCCTTTCTGACTCTCACTGAATCATCGCCATCCCTCAGAGACCTCTCCTGCTCTTTTAAACCCATCATAGTTCTCAATAGTCCTGTCTATCTCTCATCTTGGGGTAATTTCAGATATGGGATAACCCCAACTAGACCTCGTCAGCACTTAGTGATCCTCTTCGGCCCTCAGGATCCCTTTCAAACCCAAAGAGCATCCCAGCCTTCTCTGACCCTCAGGCACCCTCATATGTGTTGATTTATTTCTCTTTTTTGCGTGGGAAGGGGCGAAGACATGAAGGCAATGGGGAAGTCCAAAATTATTGGGTCACACTCGATTGGGTCCCATGTTAAAAAGCTACATTATTGGAGGAGGGGCAATGCCAACATTGAGGGCCACTTGAACCTTCAAATTGTATCAAAAAACAACACCCCTGGGTGCCCTGTTTATTCCTCAGCTGTTAGATGCTCATTCCAGCTGAGACTGCTCTTTCCAGCTGGTTGGGTATTCCAGTTCTCGGGCGGGTCTTCTCTTGTCTTCACGGCCCTTGGTAGCCCTCAGGTGACCGTCTTGAGGTCTCAAGGGCCCCTTCCACATAAGTTGTTAATATACTATTAAAAGTAAATGTTAAATATACGTTGTAGTTTTCCCTCAGCTATATCTCTGGCACTCAGGGCGGTCGTCTGAAGGGCCCTATCGGACTCGCCATGAGGGCGGGTGCCATACATCCACTGGAAACGCCACGCAGCCCGGTACCCTTCATGGGCTTGGAGGCCCTTTACGTAGCACCCGGAACCCTTTGCTTTGGTCCGGAAGCTACGGAAGCTACAGGAGTTTCCGTAGCTCGAGGGCCTCTTTATCGGTCGGAGGCCGGTTGTCAGCTCTGAGCCCCTCTCAATCAACGTGAGCCAAATCTGACCCAGTGATACTGCTAGTACTGCCATGGGTCCCATCCACCGGCTCAGGGACTCTCTTTCAAGGCTCAGGACACTCCGTTCGGCGGGAGTCCACTCTACAATAACTTGAGCCTCCTCTATCACACAAAGGCTCGGACCCCGTCGGCCCAAGAACCCTTCATTCCGGCTCTGGGCTCTCTCGGATGGTCCGGGGTCCTCTCCGTCGGTGCAGGGGCCCACCTTAGCCACCCAGGGGATCCTCTGTCATCCCAGGCCATATTTCAACAACTTGGGCCCCTTTCATGAAGCCACGGGCCCTTGTACGGCTTGGGCCTCATCCATTGACCCAAGAGCTTTTCCTGAGGTCCTCTGTGGCGTCTCAGGGGGTTAGAGAGGACCTCGGGGTCCTCTTCCGTCATCCCAGGGCCCTTCTTTGACGACCATTTCCAGCAAGCCGGAAGCCCCTTTTCAAATTACTGGGCCCAGGTCAGGGGCGCTTTCTCGGCTTGGGCTACATAGACATCTCTGGGGCCTTTCATATTGGCTCGGGCATTCTCTGTGAGCCTGGGGCCCTTCCAACTATCCGAGATCCCTTTTGTCGATACAGAAGCCCCTCAAGTTAGCTCAGACAAGGGCCCTGAACATCTTTCTGAGGGCACTCTTCGTTGACTTGGGCCCTCGTCATCGGCCCAGGACACCTTCCGTCTTCCAGGAGCCCTATTCGTCAATATAGGTGGCCCTTACAGGCCCCTTCCAGGGGCGTCGCCACCTGGGGGGGGGGGGGCAGCGGGGGAAATTACCCCCTGCCATGAGACTGGGGGGCGCCGCATCCCTGAAATTTGAGGAGGCCCCAGGACGAAAAGAAGGCCCTCAGGACGAAAAGGAGGCCCCCAGGACGAAAACGAAACCCCAGGACGAAAAGGAGGCCTTCAGGACGAAAAGAAGGTACCTCAGGACGAAAAGGAGGCCCCCATGACGAAAAGGAGGTCCTCCAGGACTAAAAGGAGGCCCCCAGGACGAAAAGCAGGTACGTCAGGACGAAAAGGAGGCCCTCCAGGACTAAAAGGAGGCCCCCAGGACGAAAAGGAGGCCTCCAGGACGAAAGGAGGCCATCTGGGATGAAAAGGAGGCCCCCAAGACGAAAAAGAGATTATACAAATCAGGGGCCTCCAAGAGGAGACCCCTAATTTGTAAAAAGAAGTCACCTAGGAAAGGGTAGGAGGCCCCAGAAATCAAGCGAGTGCCAAATATTGACACAGAGGCCCCAGGACGAAAATGCTACCAGGACGAAAAGGCCACCAGGACGAAAAGGAGGTCCACATGATGAAAAGGAGGCCCCCAGGACGAAAAGGATGCCCTCTATGACGAAAAGGAGGCCTCCAGGACGAAAATGAGGCCCTCCAGGACGAAAAGGAGGCCCTCCAGCCCTCAGTTTCCCATTCCCGAACCATACTAAGGGCCTAAAAACAATAGGAGGCCCTAACACAATGGAGGCCCCTTTTCGTGGAGCAGGAGGCCCCCTTTCGATCTCGCCCCCCCCTGGAAGAATTTCGTGGCGACGCCACTGGCCCCTGCACCGGCCCCTTGAGGGACCCTTTAGGACCTTTCGTGGCGGCCGCCTGGAATGCCCTTCGGACTTTCCAGGGGCGGCTGTCCCCTTCGTCTTTCCCTTTGGCTACGCCACTACGTTCCGGTGGATCTCTCAGGCTCCAGAAATCCCAATTGGCTCCAGGCGTCTTATACAATTTCAGAAGTTACTGCCAAGCTTCAGATCGACTTCCAGGATCTCTTGCCAGTTGTGAGGCCTAAAGGGGCCGTGCAAAGACCCAATGGGGCTGCATGAACTTGGCCCCCATCGTGGGCGCCTGAGGAACGCGAAAATTCCTCTCTGACCAAAAAAAAAAAACAAAAGTTGTGGTCTCCATGCAAGCCATTTCTTACGTTATTCTGTGGAAACTGCAAGGAAACAGTAGGATAAACTTGGACAGTTTGTACAAATTGGGAGGGGGTGAAGTACCAAGGGGGTGAAGTCTTCTTTGGGAGAATCCTTTTTGCACCTGCCTCGGCTACACCATCTTAAAAAAATATTTTCCACCCATGGATATGGCCCACAATCCGCCCATTCCCTTCATGTATTTTCAAATTTTCAAAAGCTTACTCCTAAATCCAGATATATATCATCAATGAGCTCTAGGCTTGAAGTATTTTTGGGATTATTTATATTCACCGTGCAGTTGTTAGCATTCCCGGTTTTGTCATAGACGTTTGGAGCATATACTTTTTAAACGTAAGCATTTTGAACGTAGGCCTTGTGACCTGAATCCAGCAACGTCTTAGCTGTGTTAGCGCATTTATTTACTTAGAGTGTTTAATACAAATTTTATTTGCCCTTCCTGAAAAGTAGACATCCTAGTAAAATATAAAAAATATCATCCTATTCTGCCCACACCGTCCATGCTTTCCCCGCAAAACTTTTTCAAATATGACATCCACGGATTTTAACTAACCACGCTATCCGGATTGAGCGCCGAGAATGTCTTTCTGTTTGGGAGTCGGTGGTGGTAGGTTGTGTTCGGTTGCTGTGCTGCTTGGTTTGGTTCGTGATGCTGGGGTAGCATTTGATGGTGTTTTTTATTGTGATGTGATGAATATTTTGGTTCTAAAGATGACTGAATTTAGGTGGTTCCTGCACATCAATAGATCTGGTATTCAGTATCTTGATACATTACCATACCATTCCATTATCTATTATTTTGTTGCATTCTGTATTGCCTGCCTACCCTAGCATGGTTGGTCTTATTGTGCTTTAGCATTGGTAGAAATTAAGGCATTGCTTCATAAATTATATGAGGTAATGCCTTAATACCTACTTAGTACTTTATCAACATTTTGCACTCTGGGCTCATACTGGATAGGGTGGGTGTCACATGTACTCGTGACATAAATGTGGGAACACAGGTGGCAAAAACGAGTGGTGATGCCCACAAAAATATTGGTTATTCTGCTTAGGTGCTGCTGGAATTGGTGATCACTGGTACTCGGTGGCACAGGTCAAGTGATCACCAATTTAACACAGTCATAGTGCATGTAGGGGTAAATAACATAGGTCAGACTAGGAGTGAGGAGCTTCTGCGGGAGTACAGGGCCCTTCTGGCCACCTGAAGGGTACCAATAGAGTCATTATAACAGGAATTTTGCATAGGGCCAGAGCCTCCCTGAGTGGAGCTCTAGGGCACTGGCAGCTAACTCCAGGGTAGGAAAGCTCTGCCATGAGCTAGGTTTTACATTTGTAGACGAGTGGAGCAGGTTTTATGCATCATGGGACCTCTATCAGAGGGATGGCCTGCACTTTTCTGAGAAGGGGGCCATGTGTTAGGCAAAGTATACAAGCATGTCCTTCAGGGAAACTAGGAAGTGGGGTGGGGAGGGATGAAATTGCATTGCGAACTCAGGAATATTCCAATAGTGTCAGTCAAGGCAATAGAACCTCAAAGTCTCCAAATAGGGACAGCAGCAACTCAAGGCAACAGAGTTATAGTTCATCTAGTGATAAAAGAACTCCTCAATATCAAAAAGCCAAAGGTGGTTATGGAGCATTCGTTAAGTGTATGATGTTTAATGCTCAGAGTATCCGTTCCAAATTTGATGAGTTCAAGTGTTATGCTGCTGAGGAGGAACCGGATTTTGTTTGCATTACGGAGGCATGGGTCAGTGAAGGGTTTTTGGAGATAACTTACAGGACTATGAGATCCAGGGATACAATATGTTTTCGTGCAATAGGGGTCCAGCAATGAAAGGAGGTGGTGTAATGCTCTATATGAATAGCTTATTCAGTTCTCAAAAAGTAGCAGGTGGGGATAAAAATGTGTCTGTGAAGTCCATTTGGCTTGATGTCACTGTGGGAAAAAGCAACAGCAATACTCTTAGGATAGGAGATTTCTACCGATCAGGAACCCTGCCACATTCTCAGCAACTGGAGCTTGACAAGGTGATTTGTGAGGAAATCAATAGAAACTTTAAGAGGAAGTGTCTTATTCTCGGTGACTTTAATCTAAAAGGTTATGAAAATGCTGGTGTTGGCACCCCATCATGCAAAATGTTTAGGAAATGCCTTGTAGAGGACCTGTTCTTACACCAGTTTGTATCGGAACCTACCAGGCATGGTTCATTCTTGGACCTTGTATTCTCGGATTTAAGTGACTTGGTTCAAGACTTGACTGTAGGCAAAACACTGGGAAAAAGTGACCATAACATAGTTAGATTCAAGGCACATGTAGGGGAAATTACCAAGGATAATTTGGTAAAGGTTCCAAATTTCAACAGAGCAGACTTTAACGGCATGAGAACGCTTTAAGTGCCATCAGATGGGAAGAAGAATTCTCCAATTTAAATGCCTGTGAAATGTGGGAAAAGTTCAAATCTTACTTGAAGGAAACTCAGATTAGATATGTCCCCCAAAAGCAAAGACGCAAAAGAAGGGTAGGAAGGCCAGCATGGCTTACACCAGACGTGATAAAAGCAATTAAGGCTAAGAAAACTGCATTTAGAGTTTTTAAAGAAGCCTCAAATGTCGTTAATCTAAAGGCGTATCAAAAAGCTAGAGACACTGAAGCAAAAAACCAGAGCAGCAAAGCGAGCAAAGAACTGGATTTAGCTAGAAACTGTAATGGGGACAGTAAAAAGTTCTTTAGTTTCTACAAGCTGAGTAAAGTTTCTAGCACAATTGGTCCACTGGAAGTAAACGGGACTACATTGGGTGAGGATAGTGAGATGGTTGAGGAGCTGAGCAAGCAGTTCAAATCAGTGTTTACATTGGAAGATATGACCAATCTGCCGACCATACACCATAGTTCAGTGACATGGGATCTGACAAATGATGTTGATTTCATTGATAGTGATGTTGTTTACAATCATATCAGGAAAATAAAGCAAAATAAGGCAGCAGGACCTGATGAAATTTATGCTAGGGCGTTGCGGGAAACTGAAAAGGAACTGGCATTTCCACTTAGTATAATATTTTGTAGATCAGTTTCACATAATGAAATTCCAACCGATTGGAAAAGGGCAAATGTAGTTCCTATTTTCAAGAAAGGAGAAAGAGGGAAAGTTGAAAACTATAGGCCAATAAGTCTCACATCCCTAGTCTGCAAGGTACTCGAATCAATTATCAAGGATAGAATAGTTAGTTATCTGGAAGGTAGCAGATTGATTCAAAATACTCAACATGGGTTTAGAAAAGGACGATCGTGTCTCACAAACCTCTTGGACTTTTTGAACTTCGCCACAGAACAATTTGATCAGGGAAATCAGGTTGATGTAGCATATCTTGACTTTAGTAAGGCCTTTGACAAGGTACCCCATAAACGGTTAATGATACAGCTTCAGTCCCATGGTATTGCAGGTAGCATCTTAAAATGGATAGAGTTGTGGCTTTCAGATAGACAGCAAAGAGTGATGCTAAATGGTACAAAGTCATCATGGCAAAATGTCCTTAGTGGAGTCCCCCAGGGGTCAGTACTAGGGCCATTACTGTTCATTATATTTGTAAATAACATTGAAAGTGGCCTAAGCAGTAAAGTTTTGAAATTTGCGGATGATTTGAAGGTCTTTAGGGCAATAACAGGTCAGGATGAGCATATCTCGCTGCAAAAAGACTTAGAGGAACTTGTGAAGTGGTCCGAAGAATGGCAAATGAAATTTAACTTTGATAAGTGCAAAATCATGCATGTAGGTAAGCAGCATATGAAGGCTCCATACTTGATGGGTGGCCAAGTGCTATCAGTGACTCAACAGGAGAAGGATTTAGGTGTTATTCTAAACACAAAACTGGGGGCATCAGAACAGACCAAGGAAGCCAGGAAGAAGGCACTGAGAATGCTCGGGGCAATAAATAGGAATGTATCATACAGAAGTGAGGAAGTGATCAGGAAGCTTTACTGTGCATACAGTCAGGCCACATTTGGAATACTGCATCCAAGCTTGGTCTCCTAGCTATGAAAAAGATTGTTGGCTTTTGGAGACAGTACAAAAAGGGCTACAAAAATGGTTAATGGCATAAGCAACCTGGCATATGAGGAAAGATTGAAGAAATTGAATATGTTTTCACTGAGATATAGAAGGCTGAGAGGAGATCTCATCGAGGTCTTTAAATTTGTCGATGGTCTGGAGAGGGGATACCTTGGGGAAATGTTTGAATTTAACAGAAATGATGCAATTAGAGGTCATAAATTCAAAATTAAAGTTAACCACAGCAGAACAAGGTTAAGGCAAACTTTCTTCACCAACAGGGTAGTGGAACACTGGAACCAGCTGCCAGAAAACATCGTCAGTAGCAGCACATTTAACATCTTTAAAAACAGCATAGACAATCATTATAAGAATAGAGGGCTTGCTTTTCAGTATTACAGGGAGGGCTGATTACCAGTTTTGGTGGGCAACTGGTTCAGTGTACAGAGTGCAACCAAGAAGGGCCCTTGTGGCTCATAGTTGCACTAATCTTTTATGTCTTTATGTCTTTATGGAACTTAACCACTTCTTGTAACAGCCAGCAGCCTGACTGCAGCTCCCCATGCTTCCTCAATCTTAACCACCAGGATTGCAGACAACAGCTGGTACAAAATGGCACACATGCTCACAGAGTACAATGTTCTCTGGCTCTGAAGCTGCATCTCTTGACATCCTTCCACCCATATAGTAGGAGTGTTGGCGTTTTTAAGACACCCTCTGAGGTCCTGTAGGCTGCTGGTCAGAATTTGCTTAACTGGTATTCTGGTTTGAAATGTCGGCCAACTGATGTAGGGTAGCTTATGTCAACCATTTGCAACTTTGAGCACATGGTTTGGTGTCATGCTGCAAACAAGACCTTGCCTGATCATTTGCTTTGTGGCTTGCATGGTAGTGGCATTGGGCTTGTATGTAAGGAATTTGCCACATAAAGACAAAAGATTAGTGCAACTATGAGCCACAAGGGCCCTTCTTGGTTGCACTCTGTACACTAAACCAGTTGCCCACCAAATCTGCCAATCAGCCCTCCCTGTAATACTGAAAAGCAAGCCCTCTTCTTATAATGATTGTCTATGCTGTTTTTAAAGATGTTCAATGTGCTGCTACTGACGGTGTTTTCTGGCAACTGGTTCCAGTGTTCCACTACCCTGTTGGTGAAGAAAGTTTGCCTTGACCTTGTTCTGCTGTGGTTAATTTTAATTTTGAATTTATGACCTCTAATTGCATCATTTCTGTTAAGTTCAAACATTTCCCCAAGGTATCCCCTCTCCAGACCATTGACAAATTTAAAGACCTCAATGAGATCTCCTCTCAGCCTTCTATATCTAAGTGAAAACATTCAATTTCTTCAATCTTTCCTCATATGCCAGGTTGCTTATGCCCTTAACCATTTTTGTAGCCCTCTTTTGTACTATCTCTAAAAGCCAACAATCTTTTTCATTCTTTTTGCAGTGAGATATGCTCATCCTGACCTGTTATTGCCCTAAAGACCTTCAAATCATCTGCAAATTTCAAAACTTTACTGCTTAGGCCACTTTCAATGTTATTTACAAATATAATGAACAGTAATGGCCCCAGTACTGGCCCCTGGGGGACTCCACTAAGAACATTTTGCCATGATGACTTTGTACCATTTAGCATCACTCTTTGCTGTCTATCTGAAAGCCACAACTCTATCCATTTTAAGATGCTACCTGCAATACCATGGGACTGAAGCTGTATCATTAACTGTTTATGGGGTACCTTATCAAAGGCCTTACTAAAGTTGAGATATGCTACATCAACCTGATTTCCCTGATCAAATTGTTCTGTGGCGAAGTTCAAAAAGTTCAAGAGATTTGTGAGACACGATGGTCCTTTTCTGAACCCATGTTGAGTATCTTGAATCAATCTGCTACCTTCCAGATAACTAACTATTATATCCTTGATAATTGATTCGAGTACCTTGCAGACTAGGGATGCGAGACTTATTGGCCTATAGTTTTCAACTTTCCCTCTTTCTCCTTTCTTGAAAATAGGAACTACATTTGCCCTTTTCCAATCGTTTGGAATTTCATTATGTGAAACTGATCTACAAAATATTATACTAAGTGGAAATGCCAGTTCCTTTTCAGTTTCCTGCAACACCCTAGCATAAATATCATCAGGTCCTGCTGCCTTATTTGGCTTTATTTTCCTGATATGATTGTAAACAATCACTATCAATGAAATCAACATTTGTCAGATCCCATGTAACTGAACTATGGTGTATGGTTGGCAGATTGGTCATATCTTCCAATGTAAACACTGATTTGAACTGCTTGCTCAGCTCCTCAACCAGTGTTGGAAAAACTGGAGTTTGTTGGTGTCATGCATACCAATACATTTTGTACTCCAGGATTGTGACTAGACTAAATGAAATATTTTGTACTCCAGAAGGGAAAACGAAGAACAACATTGCTTGGTAGGTGCTACCACTAAAAGTCCATACCGACAACTAGCCGTTTCCGCGACCAGGCCCCGACCATCCAACGTCACTACACATCCTTGAAAGGCAGTATAAAACATACGACGGAGCATGAGCCGTCGGTGTTGCGCTAAAATTCGTAAAGAACCTTACTAAAACCGGCTCAGCACAACGTCGGCGCTTTATATGTGAAAAATGATATATTAGTGTCAATAAAGTCAATAATTAATTCAATATTTATTCAATATTGGTTCAATATTTATCAATATTTTATTTGATATATAACATACTTAGATTAATGAATATCTATTCCATAATACTCTTGGGAAACTTGCGCTGGTGCCTAGAGGTGTTCCATAGCCTTGCGCTGGAGTACTCGCCAAGAAGCACCAGAAATCTCTAGTTGGAAAAACCAGGGGTACTTGGTGTAATCGGAGTATAAAGTTGAAGCCTGGTTTCGCCAGTAAATGCTTTAAATGCGCAATCGAAGGTAGTTTTGTTAAAGGGACAACTTTTTTAGACACAATGAGCCCGTTCAATGCAAGAAAATCACTTCAAATTTCCTAAAAATCCGCCCCGGAGCAAGCAAGTTCTCCGAGGCCGAAACACCAAGAAACCAATGTCAGTTGTACACTTTTGCATGACTGTCGCATATTTTTTTTGTAAATGTGTGCGAAGATAAACATGCGCCTTGAGATATAACCACATTTTGGGTTCATCGGTGTCAGTGAAGGGTCCGTAATACATGTTCCGAAATTTACTCCGACCCATTCCCTGTTCCCCGCCCCATGAGGAGTTGTATTTCTCGGGCTGAGTTAGCGAATCCGACCAGCTCTATCTAAGAAGAAAAATAAAACCGACCGTGGGAGGCTTTAAAGATACTCCCGTCTGGCAGCTCTAGATACTCCTAACTCGATCCTTGCTTCGATTAAACATTCCAGACATGAACTAAACAAGTACATGAAGGAACTTATAATGAGAATAAGAATGGGTTTGAATTCCTTCCCTCAGCTTTTTCATGCAAAATATCCTTCTTGGTGATGAGAATAAAACTATTTTAGCCGGACTGTTTTAGTATAATTTTCATTAAACCATTATATATTCTGAAACCCATATTTATAGACTTGGTCAACATGGATTAAGTATGCTTTTGTTATTATTTTCTCTACCATTGCGCCTGAAGTTTGTTTATAACCTCATCCTTCGCTAATTTAATGCATGATGGTTACCATCATGTATTCCAAAACAATAGTCCATCCATATCCACATCACGTGGTTTTTGCTATGCCAGGTGTGCACAAGGCCGGCTCACAATGGTGTGCGTTGTGAGCCGGTCTTGGTTGTCGGGTGTGAGTTTGTGAACTTCGCATCAAATTAAGTATACTTTTGTTACCATTTTCTCTACCATTGCTCATGAAGTTGGCTTATAACCTCGTCCTTCACTAATAATTTAACCACAGCCAATTTTGGGGTCTGAGGCAGAGCTGTGTATTATGTGTTGGTGGCAAATCATACGCACAAACTCGGAATAGCTCAAAGGTTGACCGGGTCATGAAATGCATTTTGGGGTGCTTGAGATTTTGGACAACAACGGAAGTTAGCAATAATTCAAATTAATCGCAGGTGAACTCAGGCTCATTAATTGTGGGACTAGGCCTTTGGAAAAGTGCTTCTTGAAGGATGATCCCTGTGGTGTGGTCCGCCCAAGATGAGTGAGTGCGATTCATCCTGAGCTCTGCCGGGAGAAATGTTATTGGTGTATTCACATTACATCATGCCTATGTATCATAAATATTTGTTTGTGAACTTTGGGAATACATCACCCACCTACATTGAGGCAATATCTATACACTTTGCAGATATCATTGGTATATTTTTTTTAGTACTTTTTTAGTCTACTGAGGGCATTTCCCACTAGGTTGCATTCCTTGGCACAATTGCACCTATCCATGACTTAGCTTGCTAACATATTGCTGACTTAGCAGTTACCTATATGTACATATATATTTGTATGGTACATGCAGCATGAAATGCTAACATTTATTTTGAATTCCATTAAAGCAATACTATCTGGTTATTGACAACTCATTTTTTTTCTTTCAGCAAAGTTTTTGACATTGCTTAGTTTTCCAAGATGTTTGTGCATGCAAAAATGCTAACATTGGTTTTCGTTCCCACTAAAACAAGGCTAATTGTCACCAAGTGCATAGCTATTTTTTGGAATCAAACTAAAAAATTCGTACTCCAGCTAAAAATTTTGTACTCCACTACCAAGAAAAAAATATGTAAATCCTACACTGTCCTCAACCATCTCACTATCCTCCCCCAATGTAGTCCCGTTTACTTCTAGTGGACCAATTGTGCTAGAAAATTTACTCAGCTTGTAGAAACTAAAGAACTTTTTACTGTCCCCATTACAGTTTCTAGCTAAATCCAGTTCCTTTGCTGTTCTGGTTTTTTTTTGCTTCAGTGTCTAGCTTTTTGATACCCCTTTAGATTAATGACATTTGAGGCTTCTTTAAAAACTCTAAATGCAGTTTTCTTAGCCTTAATTGCTTTTGTCACATCTGGTGTAAGCCATGCTGGCTTTCCTACCCTTCTTTTGTGTCTGCTTTTGGGGGACATGTCTAATCTGAGTTTCCTTTAAGTAAGATTTGAACTTTTCCCACATTTCACAGGCATTTAAATTGGAGAATTCTTCTTCCCATCTGATGGCACTTAAAGCTGCTCTCATGCCGTTAAAGTCTGCTCTGTTGAAATTTGGAACCTTTACCAAATTATCCTTGATAATTCCCCCTACATGTGCCTTGAATCTAACTATGTTATGGTCACTTTTTCCCAGATTTTCTCCTACAGTCAAGTCTTGAACCAAGTCACTTAAATCCGAGAATACAAGGTCCAAGAATGAACCATGCCTGGTAGGTTCTGATACAAACTGGTGTAAGAACAAGTCCTCTTCAAGGCATTTCCTGAACATTTTGCATGATGGGGAGCCAGCACCAGCATTTTCATAACCTTTTAGATTAAAGTCACCGAGAATAAGGCACTTCCTCTTAAAGTTTCTACTGATTTCCTCACAAATCAGCTAGTCAAGCTCCAGTTGCTGAGAATGTGGCAGGGTTCCTGATCGGTAGAAAGCTCCTATCCTAAGAGTATTGCTGTTGCCTTTTCCCACAGTGACATCAAGCCAAATGGACTCCAGACACATTTTTATCCCCACCTGCTACTTTTTGAGAACTGAATAAGCTATTCATATAGAGCATTACACCACCCCCTTTCATTGCTGGACCCATATTGCACGAAAACATATTGTATCCCTGGATCTCATAGTCCTGTAAGTTATCTCCAAAATACCCTTCACTGACCCATGCCTCCGTAATACAAACAAAATCCGGTTCCTCCTCAGCAACATAACACTTGAACTCATCAAATTTGGAACGGATACTCTGAGCATTAAGTATCATACACCTAACAAATGCTCCATAACCACCCTTGGCTCCCTCATATTGAGGAGTCCCTATATCACTAGATGAACTATAACTCTGTCCCCTTGAGTTGCTGCTGTCCGTATTTGCAGACTTTGAGGTTCTATTGCCTTGGCTGACACTATTGGAATATTCCTGAGTTGGCAATGCAATTTCATCACTCCCCACCCCATTTCCTAGTTTCCCTGAAGGACATGCTCGTATACTTTGCCTAACACATGGACCCCCTTCTCAGAAAAGTGCAGGCCATCCCTCTGATGGAGGTCCCACAATGCATAAAACCTGCTCCACTCATCTACAAATGTAAAACCTAGCTCATGGCAGAGCTTTCCTCCCCTGGTGTTAGCTGCAAGTGCCCTAGAGCTCCACTCAGGGGAGGCTTTCCCTAGGCAAAATTCCTGTTACAAGGACTCTATTGGTACCCTTCAGGGTGGCCAGGAGGGCTCCTGCAGAAGCTCCTCACTCCTAGTATGACCTATGTTATTTACTCCTACATGCACTATGACTGTGTTAAACTGGTGACCTGTGCCACCGCAGGTACCAGGTCCTTCACCTTGGCACAAGTTGGTTTTGAACACGTAGACTAACCTAGTCTTAAGTTTAATGTAAGAAAAAATATAGAAAGATGGAGAGAAAAAAATTGTATTTGAAGAATTGTCAAATTTAAAAACACCTGCCCCAACAACATAATTTGGTTTTGAAGAACAAAACTTCAATATAAAGTATTTTTGGAACTAAAAAATAACAAATGAATCTGACCCCTTTATTTATTTGCTTCCTGCAGGTGGTGTCTAGAACCTGTCTTGTGAGTACCTTAAAGCCCAATAATACTGTACTAAATTGTAGTTGGCGCTACCTTAAGCACAGATAGTCAATGGAACATTAATGCTGTACATATATGTGATGTTATTGAGATTATTAATGATGCCAAACACCAATGTGGAATATTGGTCCCCTTTTGTTTGCCATTCACCAAATCTGGGATGCCTGAGGCATTGGTGTTGGATGTGGTTAATGTGTTATTCAAGCCCAGGGTGGGAAACTTGCTTTCCAGGTTTGGTGTCTGAGTGCAAATAGATTTCTTCCAGAGTACATTTTCATGGACATCATTTTTCATGCATGGAACCTATTTGTCAGGAACTGACAAGAAAATCATGTGTACCTAGTCAGTGTACATAATATGCATAAGTAGTACACATCATTTTTGGTCACATCAAAGCATAGAAACGAAGAAGTGAGCCAATGGATGGCACTGCAAGACAGGGAGTTGTGATCAGCTCAGCTTTGTCTCATAACTCACAGGAGCAATGTGCCTGTGGTCTCGGCACAATGTTGGCAAAATGAAAAACAAAATTCATGCTTCACCCTCGGCTCAGAGCACACTCCTACCTGCATACGCAGCCAATTCCCTGCACAGTACGGACCCAACGCTCCCACTGTTGCCTCCAAAAAAGTTCAACCAGCTATGCTTTGACAGATTGATATTTCAACAAATCTTGGCATTTGGTTATCTTTAGGGATGCAACAAAACGTGATAGGAATTTTTCCGTTTTTGACTAATGATTTTTGCATATCTGCCTTTAAGCATCCAAATCGAAGATTCTCGCTAGAGTATGCTTTTTTAAAACTTGCTCGGCTCCTTAAAAGAAGCTTGAGATGCAGCATAACCCATGGACAGTGAAGCTAAACTTACACTAATATGTATATATTGTGTGGCTGAGAGCTGGCTTGTCTACTGAGTGTTCAGCTTAGAACCAAGTGTTCTTTAAAAATTGCATATGAATAGATATGTCAGGCAGAACATACAGTAGCCTAGATTAAGATAATGTATCATAATTAACCTAACCGGAAAACCAGGTTCATTCTAAAAACAACTTTTTGCTCGTGTCGTCAAATATATTTGGTGTAGTTGGCTCTGCAATTAACGTTATGTGCATTGAAAGGTACTTTCGGCCTTGATCGAAGGTTGTGGATCAATCTGGCTTGAAAATATTTGTGGGGATAAATATCTAATTAGACCAGAAACATGTTTTTGATCTCTGTTGAATTGAGTTGATGCTCCCTTAATCCCAAATAATCAATAAATTGATGTCTATTAAATTGGGTGTATGGGGTGTTCAATTTCTTTATCTTGTGTGACAAACTAGGTGTGGATAATTGTACACAATCAAATTATTTGCCAAATGCAAAGTAATCATTTGCAGAGAAATGAGTGGTGACATTAGTGATCATGTTAAAATATTTTGTATTGAAAACATTTCTGACGTCAAATTTTACCCTTGTCCAATAATACTGCTTTGTTACAGTTCAATCACATCACCCTTTAATCTCCTGCACTTGCATGCAGTGATATATCATTTGTGAAATATGGTGGAATTTCTCGCTCCCTTTCTAAACACGCAAATTCAACATCCCCATACGAGAAGTCTTTTTTCAGACTGGTGCAACAATGTGAATGCTAATTGTTCCGTACTTATTACACAAGCATAATGCTGAATCAATGTGTGTGCCTACCCATCAAATTGTTGCAGTAAAACTGATGTTTATCCAATGTTTATTAGCTCATGCATGTTTTAATATACCTGTGTGTATGGTTCACATATTTGGTAACTATATCTCTCCCATAAAATGCACTAGTGAAATATGTCAGTGGTTGAAAGAGAAATGTTACTGTTCTAAGAGTTCAATTGTTTGCATTCTTTTAATCTGATACCTTTATGTGCGACCAGGGTCTTGCAAAGCCATGCAGTCACCTGGCATGTAACTCAACATGGGATGGTTCTAATCAAAATTTGATTCATATGAATGTTACTTCTTGCATGTGATTTGTTTTCAGGTCTGTGAAGCTGCTTCAAGCTGAAGGAAGATGTTTCAAATATTCAAATGGACAATTGGTAAGTTGTCCACATGTTTGTTGCATGGGGTTGCATGTCTGCTGTGATGATATCACGACGGTCTTCTGATGGCTTGGATGACACTGTGATTGCTGCTGAGTTTGTTTATGTCGTATGTTATGGAATTTACATGCTCATCAACTAATGGCTATTTGCTTCCAGGAATACTGGCTGTGGATATGCTACAGGTATGTCTTGATATTTTGTTCAATCAGTTAACATGGGGCAATACAGATGTGCCACAGTTGGGCGCTGCATGGCTGAGTCGATACGCCCATAAACTCGAACGATGTGTCACAATAATACTATCATGGACTTAGAAATGCATACACTCTGGTGATACAGTGAAGGGTATAGTCTAGTTGAGCTCATCCGACCTATCTGGCAACTGACGTGCAGTGTTGGGTTTGTCTTTGCTGACGCAAGTTAATTTCCCTGACGACCATATGCTTGTGATTTTGTATGATGATGTTATCCCTGTCATAGCAGCATGCTGTGATGAAAGCTATAATGCCTGATCATTGATGCAATTTATCGTATGTGTACTGTGTTACCATGACTTCAAAGCGTTGTTTTTATTGCAGCCGCTCGGCACGCGACCCTGGGGTGCCCGTGTTGGGTCTGCACAAGACTACATCCTGATTGTTTTCCAGAAATGAAGGCTGTACTCTCACCGAGGACGTGGTGAGTGTTTCAGTAACGTACGCATTGTTGCGATGTTGCCAGACTTCAGGGTACTTAAACCTTTGATATCGATTATCCGCTTCTGGAGGAATCAAACTTCATGATTCTGGGCATTGATCAATTGCAGTTAGTACAAGCCATTGTATATAAACGTGTTATAACCAATGGCATACTTATACACCACCTACTCCATGAAGACTATGGGCGCAAAACCCTAGTTGTCGACGCGCCCCTAAACTCCAATCCACCACCACCATCCATGAAGACTGCGTAAGCACTAAACATGTGCGATGTCGATAATTCCTTTGAAGAGATGTTCTGTTTGATTGTGGCCTTGCGACGCACTCAGCAGCTGAGGCCATATGGCATCGCACGTCTTTTACCTTGGCAGGAGGTGCGGGCATCTCGGGGAATCGGGCTCTGGCATGCCTGACGCTTGACTTAACCATAGCTACCGACGCCCGGGAAGGGAGGTTCATTCAGTGGTCAAAGGTGGTATATTTATTATACCTTATTTCGTGAATGTCGCTGGCAGTCTGTCTGATATGTACGAATCCAGCATTTAGCCATTCTTGACCGATGCATTGAAAAGGTTACAATAGTAATTTTGTCCTTGCCACGATGCGAAGTTCCCAGCATCTCTGATAACCAGAAGCGGAATGCTCGTGGGGGCGAGATGCAATTTTAGATTTAGTTTCGGACCCTATGAGCTATGTTTTGGAGTTACCAGCTGTGGGTACATGTTGACTGCGCAAATATATAGTTTCAGTTTCTCATAGTGGGTAGATGGGCGCTAAATGACCTTGTAGTCGGCGCGCCCTTAAGCCCAGATAGTTCTTTGGGTTTTAGGGTGCTTCGACCAGTTTTGATCATACGCGCCCACTTAAGCCCAAATAATCAATCATAGTGGTTAGCTGGAAGATACGCTTCATTGTTCGGTAGCATCGTGGATGATTCAGGAACTCCACAGCTTCATTCACTCCTAATGTAATTTTCTTCGATTGTTGTGTGTGCAATATATGCTGGAAAGTTGCTTTCTTATGTATGAATTAGTAGGTTGGTGTTTGTCGTGCGAAATGCTTGAATAAGACATTTGTTTGGTTTGCATGAGTTGAAAGCCGGAATAGGGTCTGGCAAGACGTCTGGACTGTCCTTTGTTTCTTATGGCATGCGGGATACATAATAGCTACGCAACCAAATGCAGCGTCCCCAGTACACCACTTGTTTCAACCAATGGCTTGTTTAGTGCAGTTTGTGAAGCCAAATCACTGTCTTTTCGTTTTGGAAATGTGTTCAGATTGTTGCACCCTCTGGACGCTATTCCTTTATGCGTGTTTATCTAGATAAACAAATTTGAATATGGAACTCACCCATGTCTAGCTAGATGTTAGCGCTTTAGACCAATACTAATACTGATCATGCACTAGCATTGATCTGTAGTAGGGATTTTTTCCTGCGTCTTACGCAATGATCCAAAGCACTCATTCCTGCTGAAGACGCGATTCTGATCGGTGCGTCTATCCACTTTTGGTAAATGGGTTGGAGCGCTGTAGGCAGTTAAAGCGCCCAAAAACCCCGATAGCGAGTTGAATAAAGAACTGGATACGCATTAGTATGTGCAGGTGTTCTTCCTTGTCTACATTTGCATCCAGGGAGTCTCCCACGGCTGGATGTATTTCGAGTCATGTGCTGTGCTAATTAATATCTGTCGAGTCATGTGCTCGCTGCTTGCGAGTCATGTGCAGCACGCTCATCGATTTTTCCTCATTGCAGGAATTCACGTCGGCTCAGTTGGATCTATCATGGATCGTTCAGGTATAGTCGGCATTGTTTTCTGTGGAGCATTCATGCTTTGTATAGTCGCAGGAGGGCACGATCAGCGTGATGAATACAAGCATATCGCAGACTTTTGCTGCTGAGAATCAGGATCCTGAATGCCGCTCAGGACGGGAAGTGTACGCTATACTGGTAACGTTTTAATTATATTCCTCTCGGCAGGATTTTCCCTTGGACTGGCGCCATTACTTCGATTTCCTCAGTAAGTGTGATGTTACTGATGTTAATCATCAATCCCGCTCCCACATTATTCTCCCGAAGCAGGATTGCTTTATTATATGCGTTGTGGTGACTGCCTTAGCCTCGATTTCCTTTAGCACTGCAAATTGCGTTTCGGTTGAGATCGTGTGGACTGCTTTCAGGTACCCCTCGTCCAGTATTCTGAGAGTTAATTTCAAGGGCACGTGCCTTCTATTGTCTAGTTCTCGTGTGCATGTTAGTGTTGCAGTTTCGAGTTTTTCGTCTCGGCCAGTTTTTTCTTCCACATATGCGGAAAGTGGCAATATTTGCTCGTGTTTTTCGACCGGTTTGGAGGACATGTTTTCTTTTCCCTGATTCCGAAAGTTTTTAATTATAACCGTTAACATTCGGCCAGTCTTCCATTGAGACTGCACTGTGGTGCTTCGAGATCTGGTTTTATTTCTCGGATATGGATTTTGAAGTCCGGGCAAATCGTCCTTTTGACGTGGCCACTTGCCCCTCATCCTAGATACGCAAATGGCCCTGTACCCTGTATCCTTTGAAGGTTTTTAATTTCATGTGGCTCAATGATGATCGACACCTTCACTCGCCGTACTGATGTTGATGACCTGGAGGATCTGACCTGCTCTGCTTGACCACTCATTTATCGGTTGATTCTTTCCCTGATGGTTGGTGTTCTTTTCCTCAGCAGTTGGTATTGCGTGGAAAAGCTGCGTATACAGCTCCTTCATAGACACTAATTTGGTAAGAAAGTATCTTGTCCCGTCATTGTATCCTGTATTATGGTTAACGACCTGATCAATTCATCGCATGTATTTCATGATTTGGTATATTTCACTTTCCTTCCGCCTTCCAACGAATGTGTAGACGTTGCATTTCTCTTCAGGGGAGTGTTTTTCACCTCGGTATCTCGATGTGGTGTACTACTGTGATGACCTTGGTTCCGTGTTTCTGACAAAATGACGACGGCAACCCTCTGAGCGAGTTTGTGGAACATACCACATTGGCATTTAGACACTTCGTGTAACCATTACTTCTCTTTCAGAATTATCCGGTTTTTCACCAATTCAGCGTCGTCCTTCTGGTTAGTATTTCGGTAGTTCGAACAGAAAGTGTTTGCCTGAACCTCGCACCTGTATACCGTCTTCGTGTTACTGCTTTGGCTGCATCTCGCCATTGCCGTGTCAAAAAAGACGGATAGCAATCTGCTTCGGCGTGCGTGCGTTTTCTCTTTGAGGCAACTGTTTCGTCGAAGCGTTCATTCTCGATAATTGTGTAATGCCTGTAAGTGGGAGATCCCGGGTGCAGTGTTATCTCGACGCCAAGAATTTTATGCGTAATTTTATTTTTCATCAGTTTAGGGCTTCTTCCCCGCATATCGCATTATGGCAGGCCGTGTTCTTGTAAATTCAAGGTAGCGTGTGTAGTGGTGCCACACAAGTTTGCCGTCCAATGTGTTTCTGGAAAGTCATTTGTCATACAATTTGTCGCAGTTTCATGTGGCGAGCAATGACGTATGTTGAATACATTTTTAATTTTCGTATTTGTTTCCAGGTCTACCAAGCAGATTTCAGAGTTCACCATGCTGAGCTCGAGTTTTTGTAAGTCATGTCCTTGGTACACATACTTTTTGTGTTCCCCTCATGTGTTTACTGCTATGATGATTCAAATCACGACGGTCTACTGATGGATTGGATGACGCAGTGGTTTCTGAGTATTTACGTTGTCTCGTGTTCCATCACTCAACATGCTGTTCGGTTGACTGTTTACTTGCTTCCAGGGATACCGGCTGGACTTCCTACAGGGATACCATCCATATTTTATAGTTCATCTCTGAACATTGTGAACCAATGCAGTTGATTCACCCACTGATCAAAATGGACTGAAAATGTCAAAATAAAGGCCAAAATGCGTTCATCCTCGTTGTATGGTAAGTAGGTGATATCATTTCGTTAAATATCACAACGGCTTGTTTGTGCGGTAGCTTTGGTCTTATTTTCCGGTCAGTTGGTGTTCCGGTAGTGCTATTTCTTCAATCGTGCCAGTATTGCGTGTTGAAATGAGACTGGATTCCAGCTCCTCACACTAAGGTGGCGACTAGCATTTGTTTACATGTGCTCCTGCTTTGCGTATGATGATGTTATCCCTGTCATAAGCAGCACGCTATGATGAGAACTTAATAACTGATGGTCAACAGCCTCGCTCTCTGGTTTGCTTTTTTATGATGTCTAAGGCATTGTTTTCATTGCAGCTGATCGGCACCTCCTGATGTTCAGTGTCCACAAGATGACGTCATAACGATTGTGCCTGGTGTATGATGGTACATTCTCATTGAAGACACGGTCAGTGCTCCCCTAAGACACGCATTGTTGTGAACGTTACTCTTATTCGATTATTCATGTAGCTTGTTTAATCAAGGCGTCGTCCACATAGGCCTAGATAGTTGATTGTGTGCGAGCATTGATTGTTCTGCTTTACCAATTGTTTGTGTTCATCGCATGATATACGAAGAAGTGATGATTCAAAGCATATCGCATATATTTTCTGCTGAAGACAGGATTCTGACCGCTGGCCTGGTGTGCGCGAGAAAGCTGTTCCGATAAAATCTTACTGGTTATTCTTCCACAGATTTCTTTGGAGCATCGCTTTTGTGCGTGTATTCCATGTAAGTTCTTTGGGAGCGCGGACAGGGGCTAGTGGGCCCCATACGTCGTGCTTCTCATCTATCATCCATTTTACCATGTGTAGCCATCTCAATGTGCGAGTGAATTCGTTGATACATATGGTTCATTCTGATAGTGGTTAACAGTACATACCTCCTGCCCCTGCTGCTCATTTCGGGCCTCGTTTGCCCCCTGCCAGTTATCCCGTAGCTGGTTGTGGTACACTGGCGTAGGTTGTCTTTACAATGTACTGCTCCCACTCGTGATGTATTCGATTATCGGCATGCGTTTCTGCTAATTTAGGACGCTTGTCTGTTGAAAGCGCCCTAAACATAATAAAGAGCATGAATCCCTTCATTCGCCATGCTTGGTTCGATGAATGGAAAGATTGGACTTGTTTCTGTGCTAATGTTGTCCTGTTCACGATCTGGCTGTATTAGTCCTAGGACTTGCGCATAGCGGCTTATTCGGATCTATCCTGAATGGTTCAGATGTAGTCAATATTTTGTCTTCCATTGAACATTCATGGCTTGCTTGGTTGTCGCAGGTCACGGTCAGCGTGATAATTTAAAGCATATCGCACACGTTTGCTGCTGAAGAAAGGATTCCGACTGGCATTGGTGATCACAACACCAGGCTGTTGAAAACGTTCACGAGTTTTTTCTTCACAGCATTTTCTCATGGCGGGCGCAATTGTAGCAAGTGCAATTTCCTCTGCAAGTATATCTGCTATGGAGGTGATCATTCGCTTGCCGTGCTGCAATTACTCGTAAGTGGTCAGACTTGTTAGCTAAGCGTCGCAAGACTGAGGTCTCGTCTATTAAGCGGTTTCTGCGAAGTTACGTAATGTTTCTGGCCCTGGGAAGCTAATTTTGGAGCGAGTTTAATGCTTAAACAAAAGCTTGCATGAAATTAGAAGAGGAAAGCGAAATTGAAGTCTGCATGCATGTAAGTCTAGGATGTTTCGATGAAAAGGAAGTCGCGCAATTTTCTGTTCCACCCTTTGCATGTTCTCATGGGTGAAGGACACCCAGGAGCGTTGTTTCAAGTAAACTTAGTGATCATGCAGGCGATTGCCTTGGCCAAAATCGTATTTTGGTCATACGAGGCGAGTAGCGCAGGGCCTTTGCTTGGGATATTTGGCGTCGACTTAAGTCTGCCCTTAAACATGTACCCTTTCTGGAAGCGTCCCGTAACACGTGATTAAATGATGCACTTTCACTCGTGCTGATGCGCCGTAAAGCCCTAATGATTAATTCGTGCTGATGTTCATGACATGGGGGATAAGACCTCCTTTTTCATAAGGTTTGACTTATCTCTGTTGGCCCTTTCTTACGTGTTGCTGACAAAATGACTGCCAACCGTCTGACGGTATCTGGAATACGCTGCGCATTTGCGTGTGCTCGCGTGTGAACATTACTCCTTATTCAGAACTCGTGCAGCTTTTTCTGACTTCCGGCGAAGGCACTCAGTAGCCAATTCTGTGCATTCCGTGTTATTCGTTCCTCCTTTCTAGCACCACGTTTCTTTCCACAACAGAGCAGTATTATTCTATGATGACTTGGTTCCGTGTTACTGACAACATGACGATGGCAACCCTCTGAGCATGTCTGTAGGACGTGGCGTCCGTCTGGATACGACAAGTATTGTAATGGTTTTTCTTTTTAGGATCCACCGGGTTCTTCTCAACGGATCGTGGTCGTCTTCAGGTAAGATTTGGGTGCTTAACTATTTATACCACCTAGCATGGTTCGGGTGTAGGTGGTTTGTTCCTGGGCTGCTGCTAGACACATTCCAGAATATGATGTTTCACTGTCTGTCAATCCAATGAGACATTGTGATTTCAACCTTTGGTGCTGACTAACTTACCTCTGTTACGTTGAGATCGATGATGGGATGCTCGTTTTGACGCGCTTCGTTTCCCTTCGCAGAGCGTCTTTGCTGCACTGGATACGGCCTGCACGCTCTATCGCAATAGGTTAGTGCATTTGTTAGTTTGATGAAATTATTATGTAGTGTGCGTGCTTAGTTTCCTCGCGACTTAACTGGTCCATGGGACCGTAAAGTAACTGATGGTAATGCTACATGATGGTTTCTAAGAAGCGTTGAATCGTATGATGACAATACCTTGCTGAAACACCGACGACGTCCTGTTGCATTTCACATATATTTGACAGCATCTGATTGTGTTCTGTGCACTTTCGCAGAATTTCGTTTGGACAGAGTGGAGTGAGCCCGAGTACGAACAGGTACGTTGCGGAGCTTTTGGACATTTGCTTTTGCAACCTGACGATCTCTGCACTTATAGAACATCTTCGTATTACTTCTGATTGTATTCTTACCATTGCCGCATCCGGACTGATATGATCTGCTTCGGTATGCGTGCGTTTTATATGGTCGGTTTGATCAGTCAACCATGGAATTTGAAAGGAAAAAATATCGACAGCTAATTGTTCACATATGGTCGTTAGTCATCTGACTTCTATATCAATGTGGGTTTCGCCGCCTTGTTGCATTTAATTTCCATGGCGCGAAATGTTTCCCACGTGTTGCCTAAAGTACACGTCACGTCTTCACACATGCTACTGTTTGCATGCATCTTTACACATACATGTTTAGGAACGTCGGCGATGGGTGCATACACCTGAAGTAATTTAGACATCAACTGCATTCGTTTCCGTATATCACACCTAACATCAGCTATTTTACCGTTGGTTGGCGAGTGTCCTCCAATCGAATCAAATATCGAGAAATGCGTGTCTTTCATTCCCAGTATATGTGCGTGCGTGGACTGAAATGCCCCTGCGTCTAGGGGCTCTGTGCCATGTTTACATGTCAATTCTTGATGCGGCAGTGATAGTGGATCATTGATGCACAATTATTGAGCTCTTTCCTTTCGCAGGATCGGCACTAGAAAGTTTGGTTCCAGTGGCGTAGCCTCCATACTGGTGATTCCAGACGTGGCTCGACATCGCAGAGGGTCGGACGTAGATCGTGGTGTATGTCGCCAGTTGCGTATTGTTTGGCTAAAGTGAACTGGCAATAAACCGAACATGTCTGCCTGAATATTTCGGTTCAACGTCTCGCGAACTTTTTATGTTCGGAGTACATGTGTGCCAGGCGCTCCTATTTTCCAAGTCACGCAGTGCACAGACTGGTTTCCACTGGCTACCGGAGCAACATCAATGAAACCCTTCAACCAGTGTCACTGGCTTGGTGCTTGAGCGTTAGCATCATTGTAGGATTTTATGTTTGTTAAATCCGTAAGGTTAGGGAGAAGTGTTCTACTGAACCACAGGCTCTGTCTCATTGGCCGGAGATGGAGCTGCTGAGATGACTACTAAAGACAGTATCGGCAATGGACGAGTTGGTTCGCGCTTTCACCAATAAATGTTATGAAGTGCGTCAGGTGTTCAGCTGTTTTTATCCCGCGTGACTTTTTGCCGGTAGACAATTTGTTTTCTCCAATACGTGCGTACAGACTGTTGCTCATGCCCGCGTTCTGGTGGTGATAATCGAGTCCTCATAGGTAGTTTAATCCGCCAAAACATTGCCCTCCAGAATATTTCCGGTCGCCGGTAGTTGAAAAAATAGCGCACCGGAATTTGTCGTGTCCCTCCCAGGGCTGTACAAGGCACTGAAGAATGGGTGCGAGTGCACTGCCGCCTACACGGCGAACACTCGGTCGTTGCAGCCTCCGCGACCGCCGAACGTCGGCAAAGCCCAGCAACTGAGATGAGACTAAAAATCGGCTACGGGACTGTTGGTTCACTGGCCCGGACATGAGATTGTTATCGGCTGAGGAATTTTCGTTTTCTGTGCCACGCGCTGCTCTTCGTGGATATGGGCGACATCACGCATCTCGCTTGGCTTCAACATCGGGCGGAGGGAAGTGTCGCACGAGCGTGGAGTCCCCCGTAATCGCCTCGCTGTTGATCCCCTCTGGGTGCCTATACCGATCTCATCTCTACAATCACTGACTGATCTGACAGTTATCAGTGAAGCCGACTACCGTTTCACAAATAATGCAGTGACGCGGCAATGAGTAGCTACATGGTACAGCATGCCCTACTGGCAACAGGCCAGTCTTTCTTCTCTGTGACCCCAACTTTGACGTGCTCCGGCCCGACTAGCCGGGTGTGCAGTCCTGTCACTCAGTCAGATGATAACCAACGTCACACCCACCGCGGCGAGGAGACGGCCAGTCTCCTCGATCATCTCGTCACAAGTCGATCTGACATGACTACGGAAGTTTTATTCACACATTTAAGTGACCACGTCATCACTGCAACCGTTGCAGTTGAGGGGCGTCGCCCTCAGCCCAGTCATTACCATCCGATCGACAAAACTTCGATCGAAACACGCTTTGGGCCTAGGTCTGCTGTTGGCCGACCGTTTATCAAGCGAACCCCCACCTCTGACCTAGGTTGGACTCATGTCAACCAATAATCGACCATCACTTGCCCCTCCTTCAAATCGAGCTGAAGCATTGGTTGCAGCATGACATCCATATAGCAAGAGCAACACCGAAAGGCGCGCGAGCACAGGTGCAACACTAAGCGAAAAAGCCTAGCTGAATTAGTGGGCACAAGAGCGCACTCCGAACGGCTCAACATGGGCTCGCATGGGTGGCTCACGAACATCCGGAGCTGTTGCGTCACCATCCAGATGCTCGAGGTGACGTTTAACGTGTGGGTCTCCATCTGCTTTCAGCATTATCGGCACATGAATTACAAGTCGTGAACTGCCAGTCGTGGAAGACGGCGATGGTAACACCCATGCACACAGCTGGTAACGCAAACGACACAAATACAGGCCAATATCGATATTCCCAGTGGCCGAAAAGCTGGGAGCGTGTCTAGACCACAGCTGCTGTACTATCTGACTAGTCATCTACTGTGCCCAGAACAGACGGCTTCCGGCCCAGTCTATCTACCGAGATGGCTTTACTGGGCACTACCCTCAGAATCGATGGGCGCTGTATAACCGAAGCAGTGTGCGCCCCTAAGCCCAAATAACCAACCAACCAACCCTCGAAATCTACCAAAGTGAGATCACTCCACTGGTTGCAGCTGACGCCTCAAAGACGTTAGACAGCGTCGAGCATAGTCGCCTCGTGGACAAGCTCGCATGGTATGGCGTCAACTCTGAATCGTTCCGAGCGTGGCTGAAAGGCCGTTCGCAAACTGAGGATTCCTAGCCTTCTGTCAGGGCTAAGGGTGGCCGCGGTGTCCGTAACAGCCACTGCACGTCTCCGACGAGGCATCACCTTTTCGTGGTGGTGGTGGGGGGGCTGTGTGCCTCCAGGATACGGCGGCCAGGAAGCCGGGGAGAGCTCAGATGAAGAGTACCTCGCTCGTCCTTTCATCCATGCGCTCCCATTCCAATACCCATCTCATCCCAGCCAATGTCCTTCACCTGGCCCTGCAACACCAACTATCCCTACTATGAGCATGCAGGGCAACTTCCCCGGTCCTGCCCACCAGCTCAGTTTTATCGGGGTAGCCGCGCCCACTCGGCCCGTCCCTCGGGGTTGACGGAGTCCTGGAGGTTGAGGTCCCCCGTCGCACGGTGCTAGTTGTGACGGGGGACCAACACACCTCTTTGGTCTCGATATCCCAGATGGGCGGGCGGGCCAAGTGGCTGGTCGCCTCGGGTCAGGGGCCTGGGACTTTTCCCAGTGCTCGCCGGCCGGGGCAAGTGGTGGGCGATGCTGGATTCCGGTCGGGGTGGTGAGTCTCCCGGCTGGACTGAGGCGCCGCCTGCCCCGTATAGCTCCGCGGGACCCGGCGTCCCCCCCGGTAGGGCCCCTAAGGGGTGGGGCGCCCGAGGAGTCGAAACAAGCACATACTTATGGCATATAAAACACAAAGAAAAACACTCCTGGTCCCACCCATGGTGACCAGACCGCCCGGTCATTCGGCGCCGAAAGGAGCCATGCTAACTCAGGTAGCTGTGGATGCCAAGTCTCCAACACGAGAGAGGGCAAACTGATTTGGAAGGCGTCCACCTGCCCCCATTAAAAGAGTCGGCGGATTTCCACTAATATTTTTATTCAAAGGAGTTCTTTATATTTCTGTCATGTAATAATTAGTGGCCAAATTCACTGTCCTATGGAGGGGCCAAATCTACCACCATTCAGTATTGCCGGATTTCAACCATAACTCCCCACATCCTGCTTGAACGTTTTTGTCTGTTTCCCCTGAAAGGCCACCTTAAGTTGCTGAAATTACACCTGAACGAATCACTGAAAAAAATATAAAATTTGTCAATATCAGGTATTCCAATTAATAACGCCCGGTCGCCAAAACGCCAACGTTCGTGAACGGGTACACTCGCCTTGCGCAGTCGGCGCGTTCGCCACTCTACGTGCGCTTCTCCGGTTTCTGTTAGGCCTCCCACGTTTTGCTAATTACTGTCACATCATAGTCGAAAAAAATTGATAAATTAAATTTCATGTATTAGTTCTCTTCTTTCCACAATTCCCCTGATTAAGAAATCCAGAGACACTGAGCTTTCATGCACTTCATCTCTTTGGTTAAATGCACTCTCAGATTGGCTACCGAGCCGTGACCCTACCTAGGTGTCCGCATTTTTTACCCGTTGCGTTTTTCTTGTATGTATGTGCTTTAGAGCTCATGAATAGGCAAGGATCGACTATTAGGCAACAGGGACACAATGGAATTAAGATCATAGTACTTTTGCCGCAATACATACCTACTTCCACAGGCTGAGTTGGAGATGGGTGTGCTCCTGAAGTTTGGTCAGGGTTGGAGTTGGAGATGGATGGAGCAGCACTGGGAAGGACATATCATATGGTTCAAAGGACTTCTTTCTGTTTACATTTACAACGCAGGAAAGGAAGTATCACTTTCATTAATTGACTTCTATGGTGTCCTGAGTGAGCAATAAAATCGAGATGGTTCCTGTGATATACGTTATAAAAGCAAGGTTATGAGGTAGTTTTTAGACACCAGTGGGAATTATATGAATGCACTCATAAATGAATAAATACCACAACCTAATAACCATAACCAACATAATGTAATCTAACATATCACAACCTCCCTCTGGAAAAAAATCGCCAAAAAATAGATGATAAAAATTGTGAGCAGTACATTTTTTGAAAATTTTCCCAAATATAAAACCCGAACCCGGCTTAACCTATCCTAACGTCAGCTGCTTTTGAAATAAACATTTCAGTTTTTTGGAACTTTTTGAGACCAAAATTTCCACCTTAAAAAACTACACTAGTCTAATCTAACCAAACTGGTATTATTGTGCTTTAAGGTGGTAACAAAACAAGTTTTTACACACACTTGCCTCCAAACAGCAAAGAAATGGGTTTGGTTTGGTTAAGTTCGGCTAGTTTAGTTTTTTTAGTTGAAATCCTTTCAAAAGTTTCCAAAAATGTTTTCCCAAAAATGCGACTTATTTTTTTTAAATTTTCCATTTACGGTGTTTATTTTCAAAATAATTTGTTGAATCTTTCTTCAGAATACCATGCTTCTGAAGGTGACTACGATGATGGGGCCACTCATTTTATGTGCAAATGCATACCTTTCATGCTGGGAGCAAAATGATGTCAAAAATGGCTTTGAGTTAGGTAATAGAGCATGAAAAACAATGTGCTAAAAAATGCCTAACCAATCTAGCCAGACCTACCTTTTGAGAATTGTTTTTTTTAACGTCAAGCAGTTTGTTTTCTGAAAATGCTCACCATTAGAAAGGAAACCTAACCCAGCATATCCTAACCAAACCTAACATAAGCTGTTTCTGAAGAAAAAAGTGCCCTTTTCGTGAACATATTTGTGTATTTAAAAAAACTTTTGGTTTTATTGGGGAAGGAGTGAAGGAGGCCAAAATACAAGAAGGCAATGGGCAGGCCCAGATTGATTGGGGAACACACTCTATGGGGTCACATGTTAGGGCTTGAAATCATTGGCGGCGACAAAGCCAACATTGATGTGGCATTTCTCCCCTCGAAAGTATATATAACAACACCCCTGCCTGAGCGTCAACCTATGCCCGCAGGATGGTCGTGCGGATTCAGGGATGGTCAGCTGATTCAGGGATATGTCCCCATTGAATCTGCGCACATCCGGGAAGACTGGGTTTTCCCTCCTCTTTTTTAACCAAAAAGCACCCTTCAGTGTGCTTAAGCACACGCCCATGTTTTTTTTTTTTTCTTTTTTTTTTTTTTTTTTGGGGGGTCTTTTTCTAAAAGGCCCCCCCTAAAATTCCCCCCTCCCCAATCAATTTTTGGAACCTTTTTTTTTTTTGTTTTTGGGGGCACACGTATTACACGTATGCTGTTAACTACAAACATGGGAAGGACTAAAAGACAGACACCATCTCACCGACACGGTTTGGCCGGCACCATCTCGCCGACATGGACCATCTCGGCAACCGCTGGCTCGATCTTCATGAAACCTACACCAAACGATCGCCAGTGTGCCAGAGGCGTGCCGTTTGGACTTTCGTGACCTTGGGTCAGGTCAAAGGTCACCAAATTGAAGAAAAACATAATTTTGGAATTATTGACATGGCTGATCTCGGCAACCGCTGGTTCGATCTTAATTAAGCCTTCACCAAACGAACGGCAGTATGCCGGAGGCGTGTGGTTTGGACTTTCGTGACCTTGGGTCAGGTCAAAGGTCACGAGATCGCAGAAAACACAATTTTAGGCTAACCGACATGACCGATCTCGGTAACCGCTGGGTCGATTCCAATGAAACATTCACCAAACGAACGGCCGTATGCCGGAGGCATGCCGTTTGGACTTTCGTGACCCTGTGTCAGGTCAAAGGTCACGAGATCGCAGAAAAACCATAGTTTTAGGCTCACCGACATGGCCGATCTCGGTAACCGCTGGGTCGATTCCAATGAAACCTTCACCAAACGAACGGCCGTATGCCGGAGGCGTGCCGTTTGGACTTTCGTGACCCTGGGTCAGGTCAAAGGTCACGAAATCGCAGAAAAACCATAGTTTTAGGCTCACCGACATGGCCGATCTCGGTAACCGCTGGGTCGATTCCAATGAAACCTTCACCAAACGAACGGCCGTATGCCGGAGGCGTGCCGTTTGGACTTTCGTGACCCTGGGTCAGGTCAAAGGTCACGAAATCGCAGAAAAACCATAGTTTTAGGCTCACCGACATGGCCGATCTCGGTAACCGCTGGGTCGATTCCAATGAAACCTTCACCAAACGAACGGCCGTATGCCGGAGGCGTGCCGTTTGGACTTTCGTGACCCTGGGTCAGGTCAAAGGTCACGAAATCGCAGAAAAACCATAGTTTTAGGCTCACCGACATGGCCGATCTCGGTAACCGCTGGGTCGATTCCAATGAAACCTTCACCAAACGAACGGCCGTATGCCGGAGGCGTGCCGTTTGGACTTTCGTGACCCTGGGTCAGGTCAAAGGTCACGAAATCGCAGAAAAACCATAGTTTTAGGCTCACCGACATGGCCGATCTCGGTAACCGCTGGGTCGATTCCAATGAAACCTTCACCAAACGAACGGCCGTATGCCGGAGGCGTGCCGTTTGGACTTTCGTGACCCTGGGTCAGGTCAAAGGTCACGAAATCGCAGAAAAACCATAGTTTTAGGCTCACCGACATGGCCGATCTCGGTAACCGCTGGGTCGATTCCAATGAAACCTTCACCAAACGAACGGCCGTATGCCGGAGGCGTGCCGTTTGGACTTTCGTGACCCTGGGTCAGGTCAAAGGTCACGAAATCGCAGAAAAACCATAGTTTTAGGCTCACCGACATGGCCGATCTCGGTAACCGCTGGGTCGATTCCAATGAAACCTTCACCAAACGAACGGCCGTATGCCGGAGGCGTGCCGTTTGGACTTTCGTGACCCTGGGTCAGGTCAAAGGTCACGAAATCGCAGAAAAACCATAGTTTTAGGCTCACCGACATGGCCGATCTCGGTAACCGCTGGGTCGATTCCAATGAAACCTTCACCAAACGAACGGCCGTATGCCGGAGGCGTGCCGTTTGGACTTTCGTGACCCTGGGTCAGGTCAAAGGTCACGAGATCGCAGAAAAACCATAGTTTTAGGCTCACCGACATGGCCGATCTCGGTAACCGCTGGGTCGATTCCAATGAAACCTTCACCAAACGAACGGCCGTATGCCGGAGGCGTGCCGTTTGGACTTTCGTGACCCTGGGTCAGGTCAAAGGTCACGAAATCGCAGAAAAACCATAGTTTTAGGCTCACCGACATGGCCGATCTCGGTAACCGCTGGGTCGATTCCAATGAAACCTTCACCAAACGAACGGCCGTATGCCGGAGGCGTGCCGTTTGGACTTTCGTGACCCTGTGTCAGGTCAAAGGTCACGAGATCGCAGAAAAACCATAGTTTTAGGCTCACCGACATGGCCGATCTCGGTAACCGCTGGGTCGATTCCAATGAAACCTTCACCAAACGAACGGCCGTATGCCGGAGGCGTGCCGTTTGGAGTTTCGTGACCTTGGGTCAGGTCAAGTCACGAGATCGCAGAAAAACAATAGTTTTAGGCTCATCGACATGGCCGATCTCGGTAACCGCTGGTTCGATTCCAATGAAACCTTCACCAAACGATCGGCCGTGTGTCAGATTTGAATCATAATTTTTGGCTTCTATAATGATTTCAATGTTATTCACTTCCTATCTTATTTACAGCACTCACGAGGAACTAACGAATATTTATTTATATGACGTCAGTAATGATACAATCAACACTTGTTTTGTTAGCAAGTGACTTCAATGAACGTTCCATTTCAACAACCTTGGATAGTTCTCTTGGCCCATGTGGTTTGCGGAGTTGCTGATTGTGTTAGTATGAGGCTGATTTTCGTCCTTTTCCGGATCTTTAATGGATGTATATCTGAATGGAATGTTATTTAGCGGTAGGAGTTAACCAATTCCGAATAAAGTACAATGTTTACTTATAATTCTTCAAAATTTATTCACTACATTTTCTGAGTGCGCATGTGATGAACATTGCAATTACTATTGTAGGTAGTTGTGTTAAGTTAAGTAATTTTAGCTGTGATTTTAGTTTGGTATATGTGTCAGTTTAATGGTAAATTGTAATGTCTTACCTTTAGTCTGTGCATCAAGTTGGTTTAAGCTTTGTGCACACAACTCGTATCATGTAATATGGTCTTGCTCAACAGAATATTGTAGTTTAATTAGCGATTGGATGAACTTTTGTGTGCAGTGTGAAAAGCTAATTTTGTGTTGAGCTTTCATTTTGTACAAGAAAATAGTTACAGGGTTTGTTTCTGTGGCTTCACAAACATCCACAAGTCATTCCTGTCAAACCCAGTGGGTATTTTTATGCTGCCATCTTCCTCCAGTGGAGCAAAAGCTTCACCATCAGAAGAGCGGGGTCCAATTGTGATTTTTCACTGGAGGTTGTCATGGCACACTTGCTCAGTATTCATAGAGCCATCACATTTCCTTGATCTCAACAATGTATCCACATTTCCTTTATCTCAACAATGTATTCAACAATGGCCTAATGGTTAAGGTGTTGAGCTCTGGGTACTAAAGGTCCTGGGTTCAACACTAGCACCACTCAGGACATTTCCCAATCCCTCAGCCCTCCACCAAAACAGTGGGTGGAGCCATTAGCTGTGATTGTGCATAAAGTTTGGTGAGAACCAGCCAATAAATATACAATGTATGCAAGCCATCATCAGCTTACTCAGCCAGTCAGCTGATGGTGACATCAAACATACCAAGACAAGCTCCCAGAAGGTTTAGGTTAGGCTAGGTTATGTTTTCACCCCCTTGGAGATATCCCTGGTGATTCTGTGGGGGTTATTCATTGCACCTGGCTGGATGTGTGTGTACATTTGAGTAATGTCACCAATAGCTGACTGGTGGTCTGCTGATGGCGACTCAGATGCACTGTTGATATAAAGAAAGTGTGAGTGGTAAATCTTTGAGTAAGGTTATCCACTTGATCCATATATTTGATGGTGAACAACATCCTCATGTCAAATGAATATAATCTGCTTGCATTGACAGAATACCAGGATCATTCTTTGCAACAGAAATATGGAATTGTCACAACTATGAACAATAATCTAAGTAACAGATGCAGACCACATCTTTTTGTGGTCATTGATCTGTCATTCAGCCTAAGGGAAGACTATTACTCCACAGTTTGGATCTGCCACAATGTGGTGCTATTTGGATTTGGGTGTGCTGCAATTTGGTGTGAACTAAAATTCCAATCATCAAGGTTGAGTGAGTTAAGATGGGAAAAGTTAGCATCTGGTAGAGAAGCACCTTGGAACCAGGGAGCATGGCGAGTCCAGACACCAGATTATAAGCTATATGCTAAAAAGGCAGGTTGTAACAAACTGCAAAATGGAGATGCCTAGTGCTCAAATGCCTAGTGCTTCAATGTCTAGTCCTCAAATGAGATGAAAGGTCTTGCCTGGTCCATTCCATAGGCAAACATAAGTGCTAGTTGAAGTCCCTGAGGACACCTACATTGCCAAAAATATAGACAACATTGGGACTGTATTACAAGGCATGCTATAGACATTGTGCTATCATCATCATTATCATCATCATCACAATGGAAAGATTGTGGGTTTGAGTCTCACCTGTTGCTACTCTTCACCCATGACCAATCAAGGTGAGAGATTGGTGACACTACATGACTCAGTGGTCAATGTTTTGCCAAAATCAATAACCACCACCATCTTGATAGGCACAGTCTTTTAAGGGATACTCAACACAGAATTTGATCTTGAAGTTCTCAATGTGCATTTTTATCTTGAAGATCTCTACAACATCCAAGGATGGATGTTGCAAACCTCATTTAAAACTAGCAAAGCTTTTAATAAAGTTACACATCTGAGGCTAAGTCATCAACTTCAGCAACATGATTGTTGGGAGTGTTGAAAGAGTTAAATTATTCATGGAACAGGGTGTAAATATCACTTAATACACACTGAATTGACATCCTTGTGAAAGAAGTACTACCATCATGCTTCTTGGTGCATGTTTGTGAAGTCTGCATGTCTTTTCTGTACATGTTTCCCATTCACAAGCATCATAATATTTTGCCCACTGCAGCATATCTTGGATCATGATGAAGAACATCCCTTAGTGAAATTTCAGGTGAAGAGATTATCTATGATGCACTGCTAAACAATGCCAGTTTATAGCATAGGTGTTTGCATAATTATTGTTGGTATCATTATCTCCAGAGAATGCACCTTTCAGAATATGCAAAATTGGAACAGTCATATGTATGCAATTATCTTAAACTAGGTTTGCAAGACTTACATGATTATAAATAGCATTGCTTCCATGGTGATTTTGACATCTCACTTAACATGCACCATGGAGGACCTTAGAAAATTAGGCACACTGAAGGGGGGTGGATTCCACCCCCTCTAAGATCTCAGCTCCTACTGAGGCTAGAGCAATGAAATTCGCAGGGTGGATGGGCACCACAGTGAACTCTACTGTATGCAAATTTCATAACCTTAGGTCAATATCTTCAAGGTCAAATGAGGTCATAAGAGAAAAATGTTCTGGTTGTGCATGAATTGGCTTCTCAGTGTTATGGATCGCTATTATTGTGTTTAAGTGCTCAATTGGCATTAATGATGTTATGGACATTACAAATGATCCAATACAGATGCTAGATCTGCCATTTGACCTCAGGTCACCTATGTAGGAGCACTTTAGCAGGTCAATACCTGCTCCAGTTACCAGAACCGAGCTGCCCACTCGACTGCTCCGTTGGGAGGTTCAGCATAATTGACTTTGCAAAGAAAGGAGTGAAATACATGAATAAAGTATGGAAATGCTTCGGCACACAATGACACAGTATATTTTGGGATGTGTAGGGAGTAACATGTAAAGTGACATCAGTTGCATGACAGTCATTTGCCTTTTGGATAACATTCCAGTTGACCAAGTTTGGCTCTATTAGCCTATCATAAACTTTACCTGACTTGACCTTGGCGACCTAACATGACTTTTAAATTATATAGCATAACAATATGCATCAAACAAGTCCCTATTGTTGTCAAGAATAGTTCCCTTTGCCAATATACCGGAAGGGCATCAGCGCCGATTTTTGTGATCTGGCGCTGCGAATTATTTTTTATTTTAACGGCCCCTAGCTTGAAAAGTTCTCGGCCGATTTTCATTTTTCTTACTTTAAGCAATGTGCCGGACATTTCCAAGTAGGTACACAAAACATGGTGTGTATCAGCTAGTACAATATGGAGTTATGCATGAAAAAATTGGAGGGTGGGCGGATTTCGCCATCCCCTCCAGTTCGTGTGTTAGCCTGTCATAAACTTGACCTGATTTGACCTCGGTGACCTGAAATGACTTTGAAGCAATATAACATAATAATGTACACCAAACAAGTCGCTAGTTTTGCCAAGAACACTTCCCTTTTGCCAATATACGGGAAGCACATCAGCGCTGATATTTGTGATCTGATGCCAATAAAATTTTTGACTAGCACCCCTAGCTTGAAATTTTTATGGTCGATTTTCATTTTTCTTACTTTAAACAACATGCTGGTCATTTATAAGCAGGTACACAAACAATCGTGTATATTGGCCATTAAATCTGGAGTTATCTACGAAAAACCGGAGGGGTGGGCGGATTTCGCCCTCCCCTCCAAGGCGCATGTTAACAAGGAATTATTTTGATGATGGTGGAGTACCACATGGCTCTGTCCTAGAGCCATTTGGAGCCTCCTGGGCACATCAACTGAGGTTGTCATGCAGTGTCTACAGAGGAGAAACCTTGAGATCAGTGTAAAATAATTGACGATGTGACCTGAAAATTCACAGTTAATGGAATGGGCGCAAAATGACCTTAGTAGTCCACGCGCCTTTAAGACCAAATAATCAATCAATCACAGTTAATGGAATTGTGCTATTTCATCCTTGTCTTAGGTTTTTACGAGTTTGCCACATGATGTATGGGCAGTCATCATGCACACCACTGCCAAATACTGTAAAATGCATCTGACTGAAGTGAAAGTCATTCCACTTTTTTAATCCTTCACCCGTCCCGTCTCGGGGGGGGGGGGTCTTCAAACGCCCCCTCAGGTTTTTTTTGCGGATAGCGGACGAACGGTGCGCGTCAGCGTACCCAAATTTCGCAAATCTTTTCCCACATCAATTTGGCATGCTGTTTCAAAATTTTGAAGTCCGGTCATCTAGAATCTACGAATTAGTCGAGGTCAAGTGAGGTCACCTCGAAAAAAGTTCAACCAGTGGTCACGCTTTAACGGATGCAGATATTTCAATGAAACTTTCAGAGTTTGCTTACCTTTATGAATGCAACAAAACGTACGAGTGGAATTTTTTTTCTTCCGTTTTTGACTAATATATTTTGCTTATTTTCCAAATGGCAGTTCAAATAGAAGATTCTGGCTAAAGCACGGATGTCACGCACGTCATCCCCTGGGTCAAGGCGACCTACCCGGAGGGCAATTTTGTCTTCCAACAGGACGGAGCGCCCGCCCACAACGCCACCGCCATCCAAGCCAAGCTGACAGAGGAGCTCGGCGGGCCAGATCACTTCTGGCGGAAGGAGATGTGGCCGCCTCAGTCGCCCGACCTCAACCCGCTCGATTACAGCGTGTGGAGCGTTCTGCAGGATGAGGTCCAGGCCACTTCTCATCCCAACCTGGAGTCGCTCAAGGCTCGCATCGTGGCGGCGTGGGAGGCGCTGGAGGCGGCCTACATCATCAGGACCTGCAAGGGCTTCCGCTCTCGCGTCGAGGCCGTCATCGCCGCCGAGGGCGGTTACATCGAGTGAGCGGTTGGTGAAAGGATGTGGCTTGTTGTTCCCAGTCACTGTTACGACCTGTTGTTGAATATATATGAGCCAGTTGCATTTGTTTGCGAAAATGTTGAAAAGCGCCAGGACTTTCCGCGCACCCTGTACGCTTGTTTTATATACAATGGCGCGTGAGCTACTACAAAGCGTACGCTTGACCCAGTACATCATGCCGCGGTACACATAATTACGGGGGCATTTCGCGTGCTAGTAGATGCTCATCAGCCTCCACTGTCTATGCGACGAGACATGCTAGACCTTCGATACGCCTGCAAAATGCGACAGTTCCCGACACACCCATCTTATCCGGCAGTTTTTTCTCATGACGCGCGCGCGATTCTTCGAAATCACATTAGGAGAGGAACGTCATACTATGTGGGAATGAAGACGCTCCTGGGACAAATGGAAATACGACTACAAGGAATTCGGCAATATGAAGAACTGTCTGTTCCTCCGTGGGAGCTGATCTCCCCGTCTATCGATGTTCCCCTTGCTGACAGGAGAAAGCGAAATGTCACAAAAGAGGAGTTGCACTTAAACTCGTTAAAACATATATCCACGATGTACCAAAATTGCCTCCACCTACACGGCCGGCTCGAAGGTAAACACCGGAGTGGGTGGTACCTTTGTGACAGGATCCGTCAAAAGATCATTTTCCCTGCCACCACATGCCACGGTCTTCACTGCCGAGTTGATTTCCAAATGGCAGTTCAAATAGAGGATTCTGGCTAAAGCACGGATTTCTTATTGGGGCAAGTTGACTTCCAACAACGTTTCTCGGTCTGCTCTACCCATTGGAAAAGGAAAATTAAAGAAAACTTGAAAGCTCAAAATTTTCAACCAAAAAAATCGGGGTCCCCAAAAAATTATAGCCCTGGTCAATTTGGCTCTCCTTTTCCCATTCCAAATACATTTGGTTTTTTTTTTCATATATCCCCAAAATTAACCCCAATCAACAGCTGAGTCATATAGCTTTGTTAATCTCACATTGATTGGCCGCTGGTGAAGAGTAGCAACAGCTGAGACTCGAACCTACAATCTCTTGATTGTTAGGTGAGAAACTTGACCCTAGACTACCTGTCCCCTTGTATAACATAGCACATGGATGATCCCTTACCTGGAGTTGCACTACAGAATGTTCGTTATCACAATGCTAGATCCCACAAATGATCAATTCGGGTTGAAGCACCCTAAATCCCAAATAACTAACTGAATCCCATATCCGTTATTAAAATATTAAAATTTGATTTATTAAAACTCAGTTCTGGCACAAAATGACCCTTGATGTCGATGCTACCTTAAACTCCAATCCACTGCCACCACCATATCCATTATGGTGAGCATAAGCATGCTATTTATCAACGGGATACTGTAAGAAGCAAGGGATGAATACCTCACTACCATGCCCCAAGAAGCACAATGTTGATACTTCTTTGGGAATGGTGTTGATTCAGTGCTCGGTAGGTGGTATATTCCACCCTATTTCATAAGTAATTTATCACTGCTTGGGAGAGTAATGAATTTGAAGACATGGCTGGATTCCTGCCAAAAGATCTCTTTGTTTTCATGGTCATGTTATGAGAATATCTCCTTGATTTCATGTTTTTGAAACATTAATGAGAACATGATTCAGATAAAGTGAGAGCTCAGAATGTATGCACTAAAAAGCAGTCATATGACTGGACTGGATTCCATGCTGACAATAATTGTAGGCGGGCAGATGTTTTGAGAATAAGTGTAGTTTGAAGCTATTCTCAACGTTACCACTGACATGTGTGCTCAGTGAGCTCACCAAGGTCATCTTAGGTCACCTGAGATCACTAGTACATTCTGCACATTATACTACACTGCATTGAGATAGAAGGCTGTAATTACCGTCATTGTTCTGGTGTCTACAAGATGTATTGATTGATACATTACATGACCTCCCTATGCTACATCATGACCTTGATTCAGGGTTAAAATATTGATTTTTCGTTAGGTGTGAGATGTCGAAACGAGCACAGTAGGATGTCGAAATTTGCCATGGGATTAGTGTCATTTAAAATGATTTTGATGCCTCAGACTCAAATTCGAGCTGTTGGTGTAGGTTCCAAGGAGCAGGGTGTTGATACTTCTTGGGGAAGGATGTCGATTGAGTGTTCAGAAAGTGGTATATTCCACCCTATTTCACGAATAATTCATCACTGCCTTGACTGAGGTCAGTTTTGGAGTAAAACATTCCTGCTTGGGTACATAGTTGGCCTCGGTTGTCCGCTGTGAATCTCATGCACTTTGAGGTTGTGCATGAATATGCGAGTCAATAATTTACTCTATGACCTCTGCGAGGTCATCATAGGTCATTGCACATCACTGAAAATTACTTCTCACGGTGTTGGACTATAGTGATGGAACCAATGCCAATCGGTTTGTCCCCTCAATGCGCCAAAAATAGGTGTGGAATGATCCTAGGTCACTTAGCTCCCTCAGTCTGTCACATATGTGGTATTTTGTCTGGTCAGGTCGAGCCAAGCAAAATGTGGTAAATTGTCGAACCCTTTTGCATAGCTACTTGATTTCGTCTTGCATTAAAAGTGTAAGGCAGGAATCCCATGACTGACTGCATAATACATGAAATACATATGAACAAATTTTGCTACAGAGCCAGTCCGGTCCGATGTCAAGAGGTGGGACATATTTGCAGCTCGTTGCTAGCGTGGGAAGCGCGCGTACTTTGTTGGCGGGCGCCACACGATAATCAACGCCACCCGATAGTTTCGCGGCTTTGTTTGTGGTGTCGCGTTTGAAATCGCCGCCGCAGCGATTGGTGTAAGGGAAATGTGATCCGAGCTTATAAACAAAAGGTTCTGGGGTTGTAATCTGCAGTTCAATAACACACAGAGCGGCGAGTTATCAGCGAAGCCTCGTGTGTTGTTCTATATGAGCATTGAATACAGGTATATCCTCTGTTGTAATGGAATGCGTCGTTCCCGTACCTATCCACTACAATAAAGACCCGGTCTTAAATATCGTGCCTTTCTATAATTTATCTTGCGAATCGTCACGCAATATTCGGAAATGTACCAGTGCTGGACACGGCGCATGGATCACAAACATTTGTGATAGTGAACATCAAGGTGGTATAAAGCCAAATGTTATGTAAAATTATAGCACCAGCGAAAGCAATATGACTAGAGCAGTCGAAGCGCCCGAAAACCCAAATAACTAACGCCAGCGAAATACTCTCGGTGAGATGCGTTGAATGGTATGTGACATGACCTACCTATGCCAGAAAATGGTCTTGACCTCGGGTCAACCGAGGTACCACGTACGAAAATTTAAGCATCCTGAGACGGACTTCCGGAAAGTATCCAACCGGTCTGGGTCCCTGCATGCTTCACACAAAGAAGGATGAGCCCAGTTATTCAGCTTTTGCATGTAAGTTGAGGCAGTTGGTATCCTCAGCAAAATCTTTAGTAAGTTTCACAACTGATGATGATCCCGCACTGTACGTACCAATGCAGACGTGCTTCCCTAACGCGGACCATGTCCTTTGCCACGTTCATTTTCGCCACAACATTGAGCACCAATTTACCCGTATGCGTATTCCGGAAGTCGTTCGCCAGTCAATTCTGAGCGATCTGTTCGATAACAACTTTGGTTTAATTAACATCACTGACAAAGTCTCGTTCGCTAAAAAAAATTGAGGAGTGTTTCACCCAGTGGGCTCGTCTCGGAAACGAAGCAGAGAAATTCGTCACTTACTTCCGGCAATTTAAATTGAAGAAAGTAATCACCAAGATTATTGGGAAAAAAGCGAGTACGAATCGCATAGAAAGCATCCACAACACAATTAAGGGCGTCACGGGACATCAGAAAATGCAGGTGAACACGTTCATTGATGTACTCCGTGGGTTGGTAATATTTGAAGAAAAGGAAACAAATAGGGCTTTGCACGACGAGGGAACTTATAAAGTCAGTAACCTGTACAAACACTGTATGATTTCGAAAGCACAGATGGCCTCACTCACACTGTACCAGCAGCACTGCAAAATCTCTTTGTTCGGTACATCGGCACCGGTAATCTCGACCCAAAATGTGACTTAAGTCTCTCAACATTCCGGCGTCAGCAGGTCGGAAACAACATTCTCAGGGACAGTCCTATGCGAAGAAACCTGCCATTCAGATCAATTCTGAACCGTTTATAATTTCGTTATGCTCTCCTAAAACAAAGAAATGCAAATCATGCAAACAAACGATCAACTGGCGTATCGTTCAGAAACCACATGACATAGTTATCACCCATAGGGAACGTTGGGAGTATCCAAAGGAGATTGCAGGTAAAATCGTTATGGTCGAAACGAGTTCCAGACAAATGGCTTGTATGTCCTACCACATATCCAAGTCATGTTTGTACGTCCGTTTTCCTGATATATTCAACAATCATAAGCAAATCACAGTAGGCAAACACTTACTTCCACTTTTGACAACATCAGACAAAACATTGATCATGGAGGTGCTCGGGGTCTGCATTTAGGGGTTGTGAATATTTACGAAATATAGTGCATTGTTCACATTCAAGCTTAAGAGTTTGGTGCAAGTGTCCAATTACTCATTCCATAGATATTTCTTGTCACGTGCTCGCCACGTAATTTTCTTTGTTATATTATTCTGGTCAGGAATGTGTTACTTTCAACATGCTAGGATTTCGTGTGATGTCTGAAAAGAGGGCGTATTCGAACCTCAGTTCGAAGGCCATCGCCATCTTAGGTTGTGTTCGTATGTTTATGCTAGTCTGGAATACGTTCCTTTCAACATGATTGGATTTCGTATGTTGTCTCAAAAGAACCTTAGTTTGGAGGCCATCGCCATTTGAGGTTGTTTTTGTATGTATATGATAGTCTGGAATACGTTGCTTTCAACATGCTGGGCTTTCGTGTGGTGTCTGCAAAGAGGACTTTCAACCCTAGTTTATTGTCCGTCGCCCTTTGAAGCCATTTTCATATGTTTGTGCTAGTCTGGAATGTGGCATTTTCAACATATGCCGATATTTTGTGTGAAAAGAGGACGCCTTCTAACCCTAGTTTGAAGGCCGTCGCCATTTGAAGTTATTTTCGTGTATGTATGCTTGTCTGGAATGCGATACTTTCAACGTGCTGAGATTTTATGTGATGTCTGAAAAGAGGGCGCCTTCCAACCTTAGCCTGAGGGCCGAGGGGCCGCGGTAGCTCAGTTAGTAGTGCGTCAGACTCTTTATCGCAAGATTGTGGGTTCCAACCTCACAACCGACGGCATTTACCAGGTCCACCCGCGACCAATCGGAGTAAGAGGTTGGCGACGCTACGTGACCTAGCGGTTGAATGCGTCGTAAGCGAAGGCCACCGCCATTTCAGGGTTTCGTATGTTTATGCTAGCCTGGAATACGTTGCAAAGTGCTGGGATTTCGTGTGGTGTCTGAAAAGACGTCTTTCAGCATTAGTTTATAGTCCGTCGCCTTTTGAAGTTGTTTTCGTATGTTTATGCTAGTCTGGAATATGGTGCTTTCAATATGCCAAGTTTTCGTGTGGTGTCTGAAAAGAAGACGCCTTCGAACCTTAGTTTGAAGGCCGCCGCCATTTGAGGCTATTTTAGTGTGCTTATGCTCGTCTGGAATATGATGCTAAACCAGATAGCTTAGGTATCATTCCACATATATGCAAAGAACGAGGGTAACATAGCAGGGCAATGTGATACGTTACATATTTCCATCACACATGATGCATAATTTAATGCAGTTATATATATATATATATATATGCAATATATCACATATGCTATGCAGGGGACGAGTAGCCTATGAATATGTTGCCCGTCTTACAATCGAAAGGTTGTGGGTTTGAGTCTCACCTGTCGCTACTTTCTGACAGGTGGACTGGTCAACCAACTCTTGGACGTCCTGCATAAGAGGACGAAGAAGTCACCTGGTGATGGCGCGAGAGTCACCCCGCCCGGAGAAGACACTTCACAATGCGTGTTGTGATGGATTCAAGATTCATTTCTGTCGACGTAGGCGTAGCTGCCCTGACATGGCGTTGAGTTTGTATGGGCAAAATGTACCTACAACAGTGTCTCGTTTCCTTGGTGTGCAGCTTGACCATCATCTAACATACAGAGATCATATCAAAACACTCAGAGACAAATGTTTTAAAGCAATTGCAATACTGAAGTATGTGGCTCGTACGTCATACGGTGCTGATAGAAAGACACTACACCTGTTGTATTGCAGTCTGATCCGCTCGAAGCTTGACTACAGGGTGCGCGGAAAGTCCTGGCGCTTTTCTGGTATGCTTGCCAGCGCGCGCTGTGATTGGTGGCCAGTCTGTCAATGGCCGCAGGCGTGACCCTCGCCGACCCGGTCAGCCGGGTGGCGTGCAAATATGACCTTCGAATCGCGTTCAGTCATGGATAAACAGACGAAGCGGCACCTTGTCGCTGGCTGCCTGCGCGCGGCGGCCGGGTTCGGCTTAACCGAGGCGCAAGTTGCGGAACGATGCAGCGTTTCTCGGCGAACGGTTCAAGCGGATAAAGGCGAAGATCCGATCTGTGGAGTCCTTAGAAGATGCCCCCAGGTCAGGTCGGCCGCGGTCGCTCAGAACTCCCGAGAACGTGGCCGCCGTGTCAGAAGCAATCGAAGAAAATCCACGGCAGTCAATCAGAAAACTGGCGAAGAAGTTTAGCTTTCCCGAGACATCAATGCGGGAATTGATCCACCAAGACTTGAACATGGAGTCCAGAGTGCTCCAAAAATTAAAAAAATTTGCTATTTTTTATTAATAATTATTTTTTTTTTTTTTTTTTTTTTTTTTTTTTTTTTTTTTTTTTTTTTTTTTTTTTATGTGGAGGTTTTTTTAAAAAACATTTTTAAAAAAAATAAAAAATTTTAAAGAAAAAAAAAAAAAGCTATTCTTTTTTTTTATTCCTTTATTTATATTTTTTTTTTTTTTACAATTTTTTTATTATCCAAAAAAATTTTTTTCTTCATCCACACAGTTAATGGTGAAGTAATTTTAGGAGACTGGTGCTCCATAACAGGCCGCGTTTAACCGAGGCCACGCGTCTCCGCCGTCTGGAGAAGAGCAAGCTGCTGCTCAACTTCTTGAAGAGCCCGGTGACCACCGGCTTCGTTCGGATCTTCTCCGATGAGAAGCTCTTCCACGTCGACGCCCAGCTGAACCGGAGGAACTCCCGCTACCTGTCCGACCAACCTGTTGACGAAGTGGACCCCCGGATTCGGTTCAACTCCGTGAACAAGCACCCGCAGAAGGTGATGGTCCTGGGTGTCGTCGGGTCCGACGGGCAGAAATGCCCCATCATCTTCATCGACGCCAACGAGAAAATCAACAGGCAGGTCTACGAGTGGCTCCTGGACACGCACGTCATCCCCTGGGTCAAGGCGACCTACCCGGAGGGCAATTTTGTCTTCCAACAGGACGGAGCGCCCGCCCACAACGCCACCGCCATCCAAGCCAAGCGGACAGAGGAGCTCGGCGGGCCAGATCACTTCTGGCGGAAGGAGATGTGGCCGCCTCAGTCGCCCGACCTCAACCCGCTCGATTACAGCGTGTGGAGCGTTCTGCAGGATGAGGTCTAGGCCACTTCTCATCCAAACCTGGAGTCGCTCAAGGCTCGCATCGTGGCGGCGTGGGAGGCGCTGGAGGCGGCCTACATCATCAGGACCTGCAAAGGCTTCCGCTCTCGCGTCGAGGCCGTCATCGCCGCCGAGGGCGGTTACATCGAGTGAGCGGTTGGTGAAAGGATGTGGCTTGTTGTTCCCAGTCACTGTTACGACCTGTTGTTGAATATATATGAGCCAGTTGCATTTGTTTGCGAAAATGTTGAAAAGCGCCAGGACTTTCCGCGCACCCTGTACGCTTGTTTTATATACAATGGCGCGTGAGCTACTACAAAGCGTACGCTTGACCCAGTGCATCATGCCGCGGTACACATAATTACGGGGGCATTTCGCGTGCTAGTAGATGCTCATCAGCCTCCACTGTTTATGCGACGAGACATGCTAGACCTTCGATACGCCTGCAAAATGCGACAGTTCCCGACACACCCATCTTATCCGGCAGTTTTTTCTCATGACGCGCACGCGATTCTTCGAAATCACATTAGGAGAGGAACGTCATATTATGTGCGAATGAAGACGCTCCTGGGACAAATGGAAATACGACTACAAGGAATTCGGCAATATGAAGAATTGTCTGTTCCTGCGATTTCGTGACCTTTGGCCTGACCCAAGGTCACGAAAGTCCAAACCGCACGCCTCCGGCACACGGCCGTTCGTTTGTTGAAGGTTTCATTGAAATCGACCCAGCGGTTACAGAGATCGGTCATGCCGGTGAGCCTAAAATTGTGTTTTTCTGCGATCTCGTGACCTTTGACCTGACCCAAGGTCACGAAAGTCCAAACCGCACGCTTCCGGCATACGGCCATTCGCTTGGTGAAGGTTTCATTGGAATCGACTCAGCGGTTACCGAGATCGGCCATGTCGGTGAGCCTAAAACTATGGTTTTTCTGCGATTTCGTGACCTTTGACCTGACCCAGGGTCACGAAAGTCCAAACGGCACGCCTCCGGCATACGGCCGTTCGTTTGGTGAAGGTTTCATTGAAATCGACCCAGCGGTTACCGAGATCGGTCATGTCGGTGAGCCTAAAATTGTGTTTTTCTGCGATCTCGTGACCTTTGACCTGACCCAAGGTCACGAAAGTCCAAACCGCACGCCTCCGGCATACGGCCGTTCGTTTGGTGAAGGTTTCATTGGAATCGACCCAGCGGTTACCGAGATCGGCCATGTCGGTGAGCCTAAAACTATGGTTTTTCTGCGATCTCGTGACCTTTGACCTGACACAGGGTCACGAAAGTCCAAACGGCACGCCTCCGGCATACGGCCGTTCGTTTGGTGAAGGTTTCATTGGAATCGACCCAGCGGTTACCGAGATCGGCCATGTCGGTGAGCCTAAAACTATGGTTTTCTGCGATTTCTTGACCTTTGACCTGACCCAGGGTCACGAAAGTCCAAACGGCACGCCTCCGGCATACGGCCGTTCGTTTGGTGAAGGTTTAATTGGAATCGACCCAGCGGTTACCGAGATCGGCCATGTCGGTGAGCCTAAAACTATGGTTTTTCTGCGATTTCTTGACCTTTGACCTGACCCAGGGTCACGAAAGTCCAAACGGCACGCCTCCGGCATACGGCCGTTCGTTTGGTGAATGTTTCATTGGAATCGACCCAGCGGTTACCGAGATCGGTCATGTCGGTTAGCCTAAATTGTGTTTTCTGCGATTTCGTGACCTTTGACCTGACTCAAGGTCACGAAAGTCCAAACTGCACGCCTCCGGCACACGGCCGTTCGTTTGGTGAAGGTTTCATTAAGATCGAACCAGCGGTTGCCGAGATCAGCCATGTCAATAATTCCAAAATTTTTTTTTTTTTATATTTGGGTCCCTTTCCCCCCCCACGGGGTCAAAAAAATAAAAGGCGACACCCCTGGCACACTGGCGATCGTTTGGTGTAGGTTTCATGAAGGCCTGTTCAGCGGTTGCGGGGACTGTCCCTGGCCCCAAGGTGGTGTCGGTCAAACCGTGCCGTTTTTAGTCCCGTCCCCGATTTAAGGCCCTTTACGTATGAGTTGTCATGGCTGAGTAACATGTGGCGTGCTGAACTTAGACGAATCGGGTGCGGAACAAGTCTACTACAATTTGGCGCCAATTTTCAAGCAGTTAATACATTTCTTTGCGATCGCAGTTTGGCAGTGTGCCTAGCCATTGGTGTTGGTGGAAGGTATCTTTGTCTTGGTTGGGGTCCTAGCCGTTGGTATGTACCTATTAGTGAAGGCACGCATGGTGGTATGTCCGTGAGTAAGCATGTCTAGTTTTATAGGGTGCTTGCTTTCTGTCTGACGGCCGGAGAATCGTTCCGCCAGCTTTGGGGTTAAGTGGGAGTAAATACTTGTCTTGTTGTCACCTTAAAGCACAATCATACCAGTTAGGCTAGGTTGGGTTAGTTTTCCAATTTTTAAAGTTTGCAGGGAAGAAATTATGTTCAGTTTTCTCATTTCTTTCTCCAGAATGAGGTTAGACTGTAATCTTATTTGATGAATTTTGTTATATTTTTATCACTTCTTTTTATCCTATGCTACCTAACTCCAAGCCCTTTTTTTGTTGTGTTTTGCTCACAACCTTAAAAGTAGGCATTTGCATAGAAAATGAGTGATCCCATCATCTTAGTCACATTCATGACAATTGCATTGGAATGATTAATTCCTTGGCGCTAAATGACCAACCATGGTCGATGCGCCCTAAAACCACAATCACACACACAATGATTAATTCCAATAATTCATGAAGCACCTAAAAGCATAAATTTACCAACTAACCTAACAAATGCTTTTGAAGTTTTTTTTTCTTCCCATTTTCGAGGAAAAATGTGATTTAAAAAAATGCTCTAAAACTTTTCCAACTAAAAAAACCTGAGCCAACTTAACCTAACTAAACCCAACCAATTTTTTGCTTGATGGAGTAAAATGTGCATGTGAACTTGTCTTGTTGCAACTGTAAGGAACAATGATACAGTGGGAGAAGTTGCAGATTTTCTTCAGTTGCTTGGAGGCTGGTGGAAAGTTTTAAAAAAAAAATTGTGTGCTTGTGCAGATACCCTATTTGTGGTGATGATTTGGCTCATTCTTCCTCGCATGTTTAATATTGCAGGATAGTGCATCAATGTGAGACTTTATGACATTTATTAATTTTTGGAATTCCTGCCTATGAAATGTCTATGAATGTTAATGTGGTTAGCATGGGCTTTGTCCTTTATATCCTTCATTGTATGAATTATTACAGTGTGATGTTGTATATTTTGTAGGTTACAGCTGCCAAAATTGTTATATTTTTGGTCCAATTACTTATTATCATTACACCACCTAAGCATTTAGTTGCCAATTGTTCCCCATCTTGTTTGTCTGTAAACTTTCCTACTAATTATCATGATTTAGCATTCATTGTATGCCATTACATGAAAGCATTGTATTTAAGTCACAGGTTGGCAACACCAGTAATTATATGAAGCCTTCTACATCTATGATCATATTATTGCTACTTGCTACCCAATTGAAGATTAAGTTGCATATTGTGTCAATAGTAAAAAAATCAAAATGTGAAGCTATTCTGACTTCTGAGATAACCCATGTAATAGGTAGATAAATGTCATGTTGAGGGTAGGCTTTGCCAGGCATGTCAAGGACAGGGGAGATATTTGCAGTGAGCATTGGTAATGTAAATAATCAGAAAACAAAGTTTCTGAAGGTGATGTATGTCTGTGGTTTACTGCTGTTTTGCATCTGAAGTTGATATTTGGCCACATAAACACACAACCCTTAACATGTGCATGTCCGGGGCAGATATCTGCCCCCTCTGGTTTTTCCTCATTTGCCTCCAAACTAATTGGGTTAGCAAGGCCAAACCTCCCATAGCTGTTCATTGATCTTTTCTGCATATCCTCATATACATTTTTAACCCTGGGTCATCTCAGGTCAGGTCACCAGGTCATGCAAAGTGACCCAACTACACTCAGAGTTCCAGATGACATAACTTCCACAATAATTGGGCAATTGATTTCAAACTTATAACGTATCATGATCTCATCAGGGACCATAATTTGTATATCAGTTTTTTCATAGCATTGACCTTAGGTCAGGTTGTGGCCATGCGGGGTTAAAATATTGGTTTTTTGTTAGGTGCAAGATGTTGAAATGAGCATAGCAGGATGTAGAAATTTGACATGCAAGTAGTGTAATTTAAAATGCTTTTGATGTCTTTCAGACTAAAATTCGAGTTTATGGTATAGGTAATTATGACTGGACCTTTATGATTTGTTTTGAGGTCTGTACTTTAGGAAGGCTATATTTCATAAACAAGAGACTGTTAGAAAGGAGACATGAATAGTTCATATACAGGAGCAGGATGCTGATACTTCTGGAAGAGGGATATTGATTGAGTGTTCAGAAAGTGGTATATTCCTCCCTATTTCATGAGTAATTTATCACTGTGGCCATGGCTTCCCCATTATAGGGCTAGTGTAAAATATACAAATGTTTCCTGGTTACATATTTGCACTCAGAATGATCTCACAATGGTTGTGGCATGCAGATGGAAGCTATGCTGAATGTTACCACTGACATTTTTGCTCAGTGACCTCACTAAGGTCTCTGAAGTCACCTGAGATCACTACACATTTCTGCACATTATATTGCACTGCATTGAGCTAGAAGGCTGGAATTACCAGCATTGTGCTCGTATCACCAATATGTGTCAATTCATACATTACATGACCTCCCTAGGTGACTTCATGACCTTGACCTGAGGTCATGACTTCATGACCTTGACCTGAGTTTCAGTTGACCTGACCTTAAATTACACTGCATATTGTCAGTAGCACATTTCAAGGACTGTTGAATAGTATTTGCTGTTTGTTTCTATCTGTTTCATGTACTAAGATATGTGTCAATATCTGAGTTCCACCTGATCTGGTATAATTTTACCTATGATGACCCAGTGACCTGAATGTTGACCTGAGCGAAAAAAAATGACCGAAATACTTATGATAGTCTGTCACCAGCTATCCAATGCCATTTTCCATTTGTTGCTAGCTAGCATAGTTCTAGAGATATTAGGGGGCAGGCATCTGTCCCCAGACATACAAAGTTGGCACGGACCTCCGGACGTGCGAGTGTTAATGGTGGTATTTCCTGAAGGGCGAGGCCTGACTGTAAAAACATGATTGAGTAGAGAAAACTGGATGCATGAAACATTCAGAATATCTGAGTTATTGTGTGATCAAAATCTCAATGTTTATATTTATTTGCATTTTTGGTTGGTAATGGGGGTTAGGCTGTGCCTTTGCTTGTGAGAGTGCTAGCATTCATTTTTGGCATTTTCAAAATTCAGCCTGATTGTATCATCTCCACAGCACTACTTACAAGTGTTCAATGCCATCCTTGTGCTGAACACCACCTCCAGTGAGCACTGCCATCTTGCAGTGAATCACAAAGGACATGGCTAGGCAGTTTTTCAGTCAGCATATTCCCTGCAGAATCTATGAAATCTGACTGGGGAATTCATGAGGAATATACAAAGAACATATATAGTGTCAAGAATATATATATATATATATATATATATATATATATATATATATATATATATATATATATATATATATATTCTGGCCTAAATAGTGTCAAGGTTGCAATGCATGACCTATTCTCCCCAAATATGTGGATATAAATTGTATGGTAAGTCTTTTTTTCCCATTTTTAATAAGTTGATTTTCTTTTTTTTAATGAAGAAGACAATTTTCTCACCCTATTTGTTGAGGGCTTTCTGATGGTGCCCTGCTTGGTTTCATGCCATGCTTAGTTTTAAAGTTATATATTTATATGAGTTCCTTGAGGATCCCACCCCCTCAAAGATGTGGTTGTGAGGATGTGAATGACAAGATGGTACAGGCTAATATGGAAGAAAGTTTTTGGAAAAAATTAAGCACATGTGTCTATTGCCTACAATTGCATGCCTCTGCTGACTATCGCTTTAAAATGATTGGCAGCTGATGTGGCACAACACAGGGGATATCAGTGCTCCAAATGTGTGAAGGCAGGGTAGTGAGCAATGTCCACACCAGTGGGGTACAAACATTTACATGCTTTTACAGCCCAACCTTGGTAGCATGTTGTGGCATGGATATTTATGACTTCAGTGTGAGTAAGAGCATGAGTATCACTGCATTGGTGGGCTATAGGAGAGGTTTCTGCTGGGAAAAGCTGTAAATTATGCCTGTAATGAGACAAGCAGATATGGGCTTCTGAATCCAATGGCAAGGGTCAACTAAGTAGCCTTACATACTTTTAACTTTCCAAAGCAGTAATTCACAAATGGATTGGTATTTGCTAGATGGAAATATATATATATATATATATATATATATATATATATATGCATTTTATGTTGAATTTTGCATCAATTATGTCTTGGTTGCACCTAAATACCATATGCTGATCACTCATAATAGTCTTGAAATGGGTATACTGTACACATAATTCTGCAAACCTGGGCATTTGCTACTTGCCTACACCTGCACACATGCAAAAGCTATTGAGCATCTGAAATTGATGTTAATAGTCTAGGTGGAATCGTAGGGGTGGTGGCTCTGCCCGTCGGTCGGGTGTCCAGGGTGGTGGTGGGTGTGGGTGCGCGATGTGTAGTGGGTGTGTGCGGGGTGAGTGGGTGAGTGGAGTGTGTACATGTGTAAAATGGGGTTTAGAGTGTTTGAAGTGTGTTAAAATGGGTTTCCGATCCAGCCTAACCTCGACTGGAACTGAAGGGGAGTGTGAAATGTATTTTAGATATTGCCTAAACTAAACTGAAACTGGAACTGTTTGAACTACTTGAACTGCTGAACTTAGTGAGGGCTTGACCTAACTCACTCCTTTGTTCGTTGTGCCTATGTCAGTAGTGTATTGTGTTTTTTTTTTCACCACCAATTCCACCACACATCCCCAATCCCCAGCCGTCGTGATGCTGGTTTGAGTTGCCGTCCCTAACACAAATTTATATATGTGCGAGGTCAAAGTTTTGGGAACACCATATAGGTAAGTGAGAGTCTTTGGCCAGATTATAATTAATACGTTGCATTAGAGAATTGATGATGATGATATTTACCATTAGTTTAAATGACATGTCACGTGTTGGGACTTTTTGGACGCTATTATTAGTATAATTTTGTGCAATGTTCCGCACGAAATATGTGCCTGTGTTCAGCCCCAAGCGGCTTCCGCTGATCCTTAAATCTACCTACTCACGTTCATTCCCCTCATTCACTTCACATTCGCTCGCCACGGTCATGCTCTCCTTATTAATTAATGAATTGCTTGGTCCCAAAATTTAGAACCCGACCCCCCCCCTTTTCAGCGGTACATAAACACATAGATCGACATACCAATGCTCTAATTTTGATGGTATTACCGGGCCGAACAAGTAAACCTTTCACTGCCAATCATGGCTGGCCTAGCCATTATTGACAGCGTTTCTCGCTTGGACGCCTCGTCTTAACTGCAACGAGGGGGCTCATCGTACTGACTCCGAGGGCTGATACAAGTGCTCTGATGTCTGACCGACATACCTAGCCTGCCTTCAGTTGGATCGATGCCAAGCCGGGCCTTATTCGTCGTACACTTGCGACCAGGTCTGACGTATCCCGCGGGCGGGCACGGATCCCTACCACGTTGGGCACGTACCCGGTCGTCTTTATATCCTAGCCGGCCCTACCTCTTTAGCCTGGGGTCTTATGGCATGCCAAACCCGTCCATGTGTCCCTCGAACTGTCCACCAACCGTGCCCACTTGCAGGGTTCTGGGGTGGACAAACCACCGGGCAGCGTTTTGCAAACCACCCTATAGCATAGACAAACCACCCTATAGTCCGGCGCCAGACTTCTGGCGAACGCAATGTGGTGGCCCCTTTATCGGCCCCTCCCACATGCATACCATGTTCGCCACCTCACCTGCACCCCTGGATCACAGAGGCCAGCGTGATTTTGCGGTTAAAGATCCAGAGCAGGTGAACTAATATCCACCCACCCACCAAAGTGTCCGTTCATCGCACCCTCTGGCAATCAGGCATTAACAAAACGCACGTCAGATATATAACAGCAATAATATTCTAGGCAATTTAACTGGCTTCAACAGTCACCACCATCGCCCAGAAACGTTCAGTCCGTAGGAGGACGGCTCGCAGTTCGCTGCCTCGCTTATAAATTTACCTCATCGTACAGATTAATATCAGGCACGATCCAAGCATAATTGTGTGAATCCTTCCACCTTGTTGGGAAGTACTCATGGTGCTATCTCCGTGTACGGGTCGGCTGTTGATGACCCGGTCAGAGCGAGAACCGCGACGGGCACCCCTCATCACCCGCGGCACGGCCGCCATTTCAATTCTGGACGTCAATATCCTCCCCTCCTCGCGCCTGGTCGCTGATGTATTTACCACGCGGGGACCGTTTCAAGTGGGTCGTAGTTCTGACGTAATCCATTGCTGCACTCTATCTTATTTTATGCGGCCCTGCTCTACCGCTCCTCCTGTCCGTCACTGCCGAAATGCTAATGCACCGGTCTTTGCTGATGCCACTAGAGAATTTATATGCTTAATCTAATATATTTGCCTTTAATACACCGCATCGCATCGCATTACGCACACACTGCTCATATACTTCCCGCCATCTCCGACATCTCCGTCCACTTCCTCCCCATCCTGAACTTATCCTATTTGGTCCCCCCTCCATGAGACAGGTCGCTCCCAGCCATGAATTTGGTGAGAAGGCAGAAGCTGCAGAAGATAATTTAGGTTCGTTCGGAAAGGCTTGGGAAAGAGGATGACACGTCAGAAGTTTAGCACTCACATGCCCGATGGTGAGTGGCGAGTGGCCTTGGCTGAGTGCTTCCTCTCCTCCATCCGAAAACTCAGCCATCTGGCCACCGCTGGACGGCCCTCAGGCGTCGGTCCGGCGTTCACCGCCGCGCGTGTTCCAGACCCTTATCTCTGCGTCTCTTCCCGCTCGTCTGGCCTGGTCTGCCCTCTTTATTTTTTTTTAGCCACGCTTTCTGTTTCTGATGTAGCCACTCCCAGGGCTTCGGGGTAAGTTCGCGCTCCTGATTGGTTTTGGTTTTTTCTGGCTTGGGTGGCGACGTCTTCACGTCCGGGCCACCGACCTCACGGGCCGATGACCCCTCTTCCGGAGGTGCTCCAGCTGGTGTTTGCACCTCCGGTAGCCAGATGTTCGCGGTGCCGAGCCGTTACTCTAGTTTGCCCCGGATGTTATTGCCGGGACCGCCCTCTTATCTTGGGCGTCGGCTCCACTCGCGTTTGCCGCTTTCCGGGCAGATATTTGAAAGGGACTGGTAAGGTGGCCGGGAGCTGGCTGGATGTCTGGCGGCCTGTTCGGATGGGAAAATTATACAAATTTTGGTGCGAAACAAATGTAAGCCTCCTTACAGAATACTGAGATGTTTCGTCTTGGCCGGCATACATTTGAAATATACTGGCCATGGTTTTCTTGGAAGCAATCATCCAGCATCCCATGTAGGTATTCTTAGCTGCAGGATACTCTTGTTCATTTCTGATCATTGTATTGGTGCAATTGCTATGATGGGTTGCAATTGCTATGATGATGGTGGACTCAATGGGTGTATGTTTGTTTTATGTACATTTTATATTTCAGGTTACACATCATTTTGAAGGAGAAGAATTTGTGATGAAACCCATCATGTATTCCAAGATGTATGTCATCAAGAGAGGTAAGTTCCCTTGAGTTTTGGTTGATATGTGCACCTTGTAAGTCTTGGCACAATGCAGCATAGCATGTAGAAGCTGCCTGCCATCCAGTGATGATTTAAGCATTAGGTTGTTTTTGTATGACCTGAATAGTCCTGTAGGCTCTTGAAATTTAAGCAGTTTGACAGGTCCTCAATTTTAGACAGATAACAACACCCAGCATACACTTGCTTTAGCCTCTGGAGGCAGGTTTTTGGCTTCCTGACATATCCTCCGTTAATATGTTAATCTAATCACACAGTATTTTCAGGCTGATGTCACGAAAGACCCTGATTTTGCAGAACCGCCAGCCTTCGTAAATTAATGCCATTTTATACCTGCCATATTGTTGACTTCCGTCGTCATAGTGGGTGAATTCTTGGTTGAGCTTTCTCGACTACAAAAGGAACACTGGTGTGGGTTTGTTTCTTCAATTATCTAGCATCACTAATGGTCCTTCCTGGTTTCAGATGGGCGGAAGGAGAACGTCATGTTCGACAAAATTACGAACAGAATAAACAAGCTGTGCTATAATTTGAACATGAACTACGTGGACCCCGTGAGTTGATCTGGTTAAGTTGCACGGGATATATGGCAATGCATTTGCACGTCTGTGAGATCGGATCCATGTTATGTTAACGATATTAACCTTCCGGCTGCATATGGGGCTCCAGACAGGGCACGGAAGCTGATTATGCTTGATGAAATCATTTTTTGGACGGTAGTCTCGGCTTCTCAGCTCTTGATTTCTGGTGTTGACTTTCCGGACTTACGAAGGCTTTGACTACGAAATAGGCTTCCTTGGAAGCAGTGGTGGCAGAACGTTTGAGGCCTACGCCTACGTTCGCTAAAACTATTCGCTCTCCTTAAGCATCATGCTTGTTATCATGGATCTCCAACATTAATCGCTGTATCGCAACATGTATGTAGGTATGGCTAGAACACTGATCCATGGTTTTCTGGTCATTTTCTTTCCGAATTTCCAATGTTTCAAAGGAAGGAATTTCCAATGTTTGCCTGGGTGTGCAGCACGGTCTGTTGGACATCGTTGCAAGAAGTTGGCCGAACTTCGTCTTATTTATTGGCCTTGAAGCCAAAGTTATGGCCACGCAATCCGAACCACTTGGTCCCAGTGTCTGATACAGCGGAGCCCTTTTCTTGCATGTTTACTGAGGATGAAAATTACTCCATCATCCGTAAATCTCATGGTGCCAGCGGTAACTTCGCAAATCGCAAACTTTCATTTCCATCGTCTGTTGTCACCGTGGTATCTCCGGTGAAAGTATATCCTGCTCAGGGAGCCAGGGGGGATATTTTTTTTTCACGGGTGACACAGGCTGCCATGCTGTCAATATGATATAGTGGATTTCATAGAAAATCCGAGTGACAAAGTTGTGTCGAGCGTGTCGCATCAGTGCACTTTTCCACTTTTTGCGTTGACGTTGACCAATGACTTACACCTATAGCCCAACAAGAGTACATTCGTGGGACCATGAACAAGTGTGGCACCATGGAACCCGCGTTCTGAGCCAATAGTGTGCCCATTGCCGAAGATACCCATTGCCCGAGACAACGCGGAGGGCCAGACGACAAATCCTGTGATGAGATAGCCACCTTCTGACCATGGTTTTGATCCTTCTCGATATTGGCGTTCCTGTGGTTCGGTTACTCGGCGCCCTTTGTATTGATCTTGCACCAGGGTTGGATTTGCGCTTTGTAATTGTGGATTAGAAGATACAAATTATTGGGAGAGGCTGTTCTCCTTCCAAATCTGGTACTCCACAGTTTCGGTTTGCACTTTCCACCTTTTTTTGGAGTGCTTCCACTCTTGTGTGCGCCGTCAGCGGCGTGACTGGTCTCTGCCGGTGGGCTGGCTGTTGTGCCGTTCATGACGTGACCGATTTGTCCGTCAGCCGGCCATCACACTGAAGGTGATCAACGGCCTGTACCCGGGCGTGACCACGGTGGAGCTGGACAACTTGGCGGCCGAGACAGCTGCCACCATGACCACCAAACACCCAGACTACGCCATCCTGGCAGCACGCATCGCCGTCGCCAACCTTCACAAGGAGACCAAGAAGACGTTCAGTGGTGAGTCAGTTACTCGGGTTCGCCACCACTCTGCTCTGTGGGAGAGGGAGGGAGACTAACCATGCAAATTGCATTATCCTCATAACTGGATTCCCAACTAATGTGAGTTATGCAAACAAAATGCTAACACTTAACAAATATGTGGGGCTCAAGATCCAGACTGGATCGAAGAACCCTGGGTGAAATTAATTTTTTACCTCATGAAGGATTATTTAATCCACGCTATTTCGGAGAGGGATCTTTTTCCAGACACCCCCGGAAGTTGTCCACGGATAGTGAAAAAACGGCGTGCTGTAGCGCGTCGAAATTTGGCATACCATTTCCCACATCAATTTCAAATGTGTGAAAATGTTGAAGTCAGGTCATCCACAGTAACCAAGCTGGTTAAGGTCGATTGCTGTCACCTCGGAAAAAGTTCGGCCAGTTGTAATGCTTTAACAGGTAAAGATATCTGAATTCAACCTTCGACGTTTGTTCAACTATCTTTAGGGATGCAACAAAATGAACCAGGTGAATTAGTGCTTTTGTTTTGTTTTAATTTGTTTTGCGTATTTGCTGATAGGACTAAAATATAAGCTTCTTTTGCCGAAGTGAGTACTTATCAAGCTAAATTTGCTTAAATCAGTGTATGAATAATACACTGCTCCACTCATTATAAAAATATAAAATATTTAAGAACTGAAAACTCGAGTTTCTATTTTTAATTGAGGTGGGCAACAATCTAGGGACCGTCGTCGATTTTGCCTACTTTTTCTGATTCCAAACAAGATTCGTTCTAAAGATGTTCCTCAAAATGTACTCCCCAAAACCAGATATATGACATCAGTTGTGACAACATAAACCCCTAGTGACACTACTTTTTGAGGAGAGGAAATGTTTGAGTGGTTTTCTTCCTTACTCGTCGAGTGCTTTCCGTTGGCGTTTTTGTTTCGTTTTCGTGCGGCGCTTAGCTTGCATATTAGAGGGGTATATAATGACTACGGTCCCCATCCCAAGACTGGATGTGAGGATCTGACTGGGAAGTGGGGTTAAGTTCAAGCTCTTGATCTTTGTATGTGCAGATTCTCTACTACCAGACCTAGTAATGATGCCGTTTTCGTTTGTGGTATTTGCTGATGTCCCAAAAGTCATGGATATGCACTAAATGACAAAATCTGGTCGATGAACGTTAAAGCCCAAATATCAAACCAACCAAGTCATAGAGGATTAATGTTCTCTTCACATAAAAAAGCATGCTGAAGTAAAACAGTGAACACGAAACATGTAGGTGAGACGCCGATGTAAAGCGGCAGGCATGAGTCGCTTGGCCTGCCGTCGGTCTGTGTTTGTTCAGAGCGGGCAATTGCTCACCGGTTCTACCACCGCCGATACATCACTGAGCCGGAAGTATTGAAAATCCGTCATGGAAAACACTAATCTCAACACGGCGGCACGTACCACCGTAGCTGTGGTCATATTTATGCACGGCAAGAGTATTGATCCTCAACACTCGCACGTCCGGCGGTCCGCGCCAACTTCGCATGTCCGAGGGGCAGATGTCTCCCCCTAAGGTCTCTGGAACTATGCTAGCTAGCTAGCGACAAACGGAAAACGGCGTTGGATAGCTGGTGACAGGCTTTTTCGAATGTGTTTCGGTCATTTTTTCGCTCAGGTCAATATTGAGGTCACTGGATCATCATAGGTCAAATTTGACCAGATCGGGTGAGACTCCGATATTGACACATATCTCAAGACCTGTAACAGGTAGAAATAAACGGCGAACACTATTCAACAGTCCTTGAAATGTGCTCCCGACAATAGGCGGTGTGATCTAAGGTCAGGCCAACCGAAACTATGACCTCAGGTCAAGGTCATGAAGTAGCATAGTGAGGGCATGTAATGTATCAATCGACACATCTTGGCGATACAAGCACAATGACGGTAATTTCAGCCTTCTAACTCAATGCAGTGCGATATAATGCGCATAAATGTGCCCAGATGATCTTGGTGATCTCGTGTGACCTCAGATGACCTTGGTTAGGTCACTTAGCAAAAATGTCAGCGGTAGCATTGAGCATAGCTTCCAACTACACGCCACAACCGTTGTGAGATCATTCCGGGAGCAAATATGTAACCAGGAAACATTTGTGTATTTTCCCATAGCCCTATAATGGGGAAGCCGTGGCCGCGACCTGACCTCATAAAGACATAAAGACATAAAAGGTTAGTGCAACTACGAGCCACATGGGCCCTTCTTGGTTGCACTGTACACTGAGCCAGTTGCCCACCAAATCAGTTGATGAGCCCTCCCTGTAATACTGAAAATCAAGCCCTCTATTCTTATAATGATTGTCTATGCTGTTTTTAAAGATGTTCAATGTGCTGCTACTGACAATGTTTTCTGGTAGCTGGTTCCAGTGTTCTACTACCCTGTTGGTGAAGAAAGTCTGCCTTAACCTTGTTCTGCTGTGGTTAATTTTAATTTTGAATTTATGACCTCTAATTGCATCATTTCTGTTAAATTCAAACATTTCCCCAAGATATCCCCTCTCCTGACCATGGACATATTTAAAGACCTCTATGAGATCTCCTCTCAGCCTTCTATATCTAAGTGAAAACATTCAATTTTTTTTCAATCTTTCCTCATATGGGGCATTCCACGACAAATCGACATGTGACCTGCACCCTCACACCTCAGATTTTGATGAAAATGGTTCTATAGGGTTATCAGCATCGCTGAACACGCCTGTGCCATTTTGAAGTCTCTTAGGTTTACCGTTTTCTAGTTATGAACTATATAATTTTTACATTTTGCACTGACATGACTATCTTTGGTGCTAATTTTCTCCAAGTCATTTTTCAGTAACTGAACAAATTTATACGTCAAAATGAAGACAAAACATTGAAGAATATGACTATGCCACCATTTAAACTTTCATTACGTACTTTTTGCCGACTCTAGCCAAATAAAAAATTGAAAAGAAATAAAAACATTTTTCCCCTCCGATATCGTATTTTTTCTCACTTTCATATGAAAGAGCGTAGTTTTTTACCCTAGAAACATAAATAAAAAAGTGGTTATCGACTTGGAAAGACGAATGAAATGCGGTGAATGCGGGCGCTGCGCTCACCGGACCGGCGCGCGCGCTGCCGCTGCCTCGCGATACGCCTGCCGGGGGGAGGGGGAGGGGAAGGGGGAGCCGAGCGTGGGATGTCAACAAAGGAGACGCGCGTCCCGGGAGGATGATATGGGAGACGTGACTGCCACCTCCCCCCTGGCCCCGAAGTGAGTAGAAAATGTCCTGGAAAAAAGACTATGTGACGGTAAGAGATGAGAATGGGGTTAAAGTAAAGAAGCAGAAACGTTTGATTTTAGGTAATTTGCAGGAAATTTACCAACTTCATAAAGAGAACGGTAGCAACCCGCGCATTGGGTTTTCGAAGTTCGCCAGCCTCCGCCCCAAACACTGTGTCCTGTTGGGAAGCAACGGCACTCATACGGTTTGTGTATGTTGCTATCACCAGAACGTGAAGCTAATGTTAGCGTCTCTGGGCTTAAAAGACATTACCTACAAGGACCTGTTGAAGCACGCGGTTTGTGATGTCGGGAGGGAAGCCTGTATGCTGCAAAAGTGTGAAAACTGTCCAGGTCAGGACGGTGTCAGGTCATATTTGATCGACACTTTAAATGCGCAGGCAGGGGAAATCTCAGACTTGGTGGACGAAGTCAGATTTAGTCAGTGGCTAAGCACGGATCGTTGCACTTTGATCGAAATTGTTCTTCCTATGGACGAGTTTCTTGACAAACTGTCTGACGCCATTGTGACACTTACTCGGCATCATTTCACGAGTCAGCATCAAAGCAAATATTTCGACGATCTAAAAAAGCAGCTACCTGAGCATGAAGCACTGATCATATTATATTTTTCAGAAAACTACACTTTTGTAGTTCAAGACGAAATTCAGTCATATCACTGGAACGCACCACAGTGTACCGTTCATCCGTTTGTTGTTTATTGGCGAGAGGCTGGAAAGATTGAATGCCACAGTTTTTGCGTGTTATCAAACGAACTGAAGCATGACACCGTCGCTGTGCACACATTCTTGCAGCACATTGTACCGAGAGTGAAAGGCATAGTCCCGAACTTGAAAAAGATTCATTATTTTTTGGATGGGTCAGCTGCCCAGTACAAGAATAAGTTTAATTTCGTGAATGTGAGTTTTCATGATGAGGATTTCGGAGTCCAGTGCGATTGGATTTTTTTTGCAACGTCGCATGGGAAAAATTCGTGCGACGGTGTTGGGGGTACACTGAAAAGGGTTGCAGCTAGCGCCAGTCTTTCGCGGACACACTCGGACCACATTCTTACTGCGGAAAAGCTATGTAAAGTGCTACAGGACAAGGGTAATTTGCATACCGAGTGCTGCTTTGTAGCGAAAGAAGAGGTTAGTCGTACACGGCATGAGCTTGGCGATAGACTGTCAATGGCAAAAACTGTCAAAGGGACTCTAAAAATACACAGGGTAACTCCAGTGAAGGCAAACATTGTCGTTGTGCGAGAACTTGCCATAAGTGAAGGAAGAGAGGTGATGGTGGCCTGATTTGCTACAGGATTTAGGTTGAATGGTTAGCGTGACCTACATCAGCAGCTGATTTCCGTTTGTTTATGTGCGAATTACAATGTGAAGTGAGCTAATGTTAAGTTATGCATTTTGTACCTCTGATAAGGCTCATTGTACCATCTCGTTAGCATTCGCAAATGTACATGTACTTTCCGGCTTGTTATTTGTGTGAATAATAAATGAAGTGCTAAAACGTCCTGCCTGGTGTTTATAAATAATCTGCATAGTGTCCTCTCAATCCCACGGGGCCGCGGACGACAGCCGCCAGCACCCCTATCCCCCGTTGGCAGCAGCTGGCCGCGGCCGTTGCTGAACGACGCCGTATTGGGTAAAATGAGGCCGGGCGGTTGGTGTTTGAAATTAGGTTTAAAATATTTATAAGCCGATAACCACTTTTTTTATTGATGAAATATAGGTAATAATCAACGCTCTTTCATTAAAAAATATCAAAAATCACAATATCGAAGGGGAAAATTGCTCAAGAGAACTTGGCATTTTTTGAAGTGTTATATTTGACATATATTTAATTGCTATGGTTTCGATAGTGATAAACGTTCATTCTGCATGGGATTGCAATCATTTTGATGTACAAACTCACCTACTTATCATTCAATGTAGCAGGGAAAAATCCTGCCAAACAAAGCCATGTATGCATCGAATGTAAAAATGTCGCAGGCTGTAGCTCGAAAACCGGAAGTCGGAGAGGCCTGAAAATGTCACAGGCGTGTTTAGGGCTGCTGATAACCCTATAGACCCATTTTCATCAAAATCTGAGATGTGGGGGTGCAAAATCGAAATTTTATTTGTCGATCTGTCGTGGAACGCCCCATTTTTTTTTTTATTTTTTTTTTTTTTTTTTTTTTTTTTTTTTTTTTTTTTTTAATAATTTTTTTTTTTTAACATAAGAAAAAAAATTTTTTTTTATTATTTTTTTTTTGTTTTATCTTAATTTAATATTTTAATTTTTTTTTTTTCTTTTTTTTTTTTTTTAATACTTTTTTTTTGGTTTCACATTTTTTTTTTTTTTTTTTTTTCTTTTCTTTGGTTTTTTTTGTTGCCCCCAATTTTGGGTTTAGAATAACACCTAAATCCTTCTGTTGAGTCACTGATAGCACTTGGCCACCCATGAAGTATGGAGCCTTCATATGCTGCTTACCTACATGCATGATTTTGCACTTATCGAAATTAAATTAAATTTTTCATTCTTCAGACCACTTTACAAGTTCGTCTAAGTTTGTTTGCAGCGAGATATGCTCATTTTGACCTGTTATTGCCCTAAAGACCTTCAAGTGATCCGCAATTTTCAAAACTTTACTGCTTATGCCACTTGCAATGTTATTTACAAATATAATGAACAGTAGTGACCCCAGTACTGACCCCTGGGGACTCCACTAAGAATATTTTTCCATGATGACTGTACCATTTAGCATCACTCTTTGCTGTCTACCTGAAAGCTGCAATTCTATCCATTTTAAGATGCTACCTGTAATACCATGGGCCTGAAGCTGTATCATTAACCGTTTATGGGGTACTTTGTCAAAGGCCTTACTAAAGTCAAGATATGCTACATCAACTTGATTTCCTTTATCAAATTGTTCTGTGGCGAAATTAAAAAAGTCCAAGAGATTTGTGGGACACGATCGTCCTTTTCTAAACCCATGTTGAATATCTTGAATCAATTTGTTTTCTTCCAGATAACTAACTATTCTATCCTTGATAATTGATTCGAGTACCTTGCAGACTAGGGATGTGAGACTTACTGGCCTACAGTTTTCAACCTTCCCTCTTTCTCCTTTCTTGAAAATAGGAACTACATTTGCCCTTTTCCAATCGGTTGGAATTTCATTTTGTGAAACTGATCTACAAAATATTATACTAAGTGGAAATGCCAGTTCCTTTTCAGCTTCCCGCAATACCCTAGCATAAATTTCATCAGGTCCTGCTGCCTTGTTTGGCTTTATTTTCCTGATATGATTGTAAACAACATCACTATCAATGAAATCAACATCATTTGTCAGATCACATGTCGCTGAACTATGGTGTGCGGTCGGCAGATTGGTCATGTCTTCCAATGTAAACACTGATTTAAACTGCTTGCTCAGCTCCTCAACCATCTCACTATCCTCACCCAATGTAGTCCCGTTTACTTCCAGTGGACCAATTGTGCTAGAAACTTTACTCAGCTTGTAGAAACTAAAGAACTTTTTACTGTCCCCATTACAGTTTCTAGCTAAATCCAGTTCTTTTGCTCCTTTGCTGCTCTGGTTTTTTTTTTTTTGCTTCACAGTGTAGCTTTTTGATACGCCTTTAGATTTACGATATTTGAAGCTTCTTTAAACACTCTAAATGCAGCTTTCTTAGCCTTAATTGCTTTTATCAAGTCTGGTGTAAGCCATGCTGGCTTTCCTATCCTTATTTTGCGTCTTTGCTTTTGGGGGACATGTCTAATCTGAATATCCTTCAAGTAAGATTTGAACTTTTCCCACATTTCACAGGCATTTAAATTGCAGAATTCTTCTTCCCATCTGATGGCACTTAAAGCCGCTCTCATGCAGTCAAAGTCTGCTCTGTTGAAATTTGGAACCTTTGCCAAATTATCCTGAATAATTTCCCCTACATGTGCCTTTAATCTAACTATGTTATGGTCACTCCTTCACAGAGTTTCTCCTACAGTCAAGTCTTGAGCCAAGTCACTTAAATCCGATAATACAAGGTCAAAGAATGAGCCATGCCTGGTAGGTTCCAATACAAACTGGTGTAAGAACAGGTCCTCTTCAATGCATTTCCTAAGCATTTTGGATGATGGGAGCCAACACCAACATTTTCATATCCTTTTAGATTAAAGTCGCCAAGAATAAGGCACTTCCTCCGAAAGTTTCTACTGATTTCCTCACAGATCACCTTTTCAAGCTCCAGTCGCTGAGAATGTGGCAGGGTTCCTGATCGGTAGAAAGCTCCTATCCTCAGTGTATTGCTGTTGCCTTTTCCCACAGTGACATCAAGCCAAATGGACTCCACAGACACATTTGTATCCCCACCTGCTACTTTTTGAGAACTGAATAAGCTATTCACATAGAGCATTACACCACCCCCTTGCACTGCTGGACCCTTATTGCTCGAAAACATATTGTATCCCTGGATCTCATAGTCCTGCAAGTTATCTCCAAAATACCCTTCACTGACCCATGCCTCCGTAATGCAAACAAAATCTGGTTCTTCCACAGCAACATAACACTTGAACTCATCAAATTTGCATCGGATACTCTGAGCATTAAACATCATACACTTAGCAAATGCTCCATATCCACCTTTGGCTTTTTCATGCTGAGGAGTTCTTTTATCACTAGATGAACTATCACTCTGCCTCCTTGAACCACTGCTGCCACTATTTGCTGACTTTGACGTTTTATTGCCTTGGCTGACACTATTGGAATATTCTTGAGTTGGCAATGCAATTTCATCCCTCCCCACCCCATTTCCTAGTTTCTCTGAAGGACATGCTCATACACTTTGCCTAACACATGGACCCCTTCTTGGAGAAGTGCAGGCCATCCCTCTGATAGAGGTCCCATGATGCATAAAACCTGCACGACTCGTCTACAAAGGTGAATGACGAGTGAAAGACTACAAAGTGAAAGTCAATGCAACGGAAAAACCTGATATATATATATATATATATATATATATATATATATATATATATATATATATATATAATTATGGTCCCAGATGAGATCATGACGTGCAATAAGTTTAAAATAAATCGCCCAATTATTGTGGAAGTTATGCCACCTAGAACTCCTAGGACACCGAGAGTGTAGTTGGGTCACTTCACCTGACCTGGTGACCTGACCTATGATGACCCAGGGTTAAAGATGTATGAGGATATGCGGAAAAGACTAATGAGCAGCCATACGAGGTTTGGCTTTGCTAACTCGATTAGTACGGCGGCAAATTAGGAAAAACCTCAGGGGAAAGATATCTGCACCTCGGACGTGCGCGTGCTAAAGGTTACGACATTAATTAAAACACTGAGAAGTTTCGGATTTTTCCAGGCTGTCGTTTTGCTCATTTGAATTGAGACCCTTTCCACATATTAATGGAAAGCTGCTCCCCTAGTAAAACAGTGGATCACTGCACAAGTCAACACTTCTTGGCTTCGTGGAAGTGATGCTGATGCATTTTCTGTGGAACTGCTCAGGATTGTGTGTGTACGTGAATTGTGTGTGTACGTCTGTGCTGGTAGGTTGGCTGTCGAGGTACTCAGGTTTGTGTATCTGTACTCGGGTGGAGTTAATGTGTGCCATTCGTTGAATTTCCCTGAGCGACGGCGTGATTTCAGAGGTGATAGAGGACCTTTACAACATGACTTCTGACCTCACGGGATTGAAAACACCTATGATCTCTGACGAGCACTACAAGATCATCATGGAAAATGCTGACATGCTCAACTCGCACATTATTTACGACCGCGACTTTTCTTACAACTACTTCGGCTTCAAGGTTTGTTTTTATATCAACGCCGAATGTGCTTAATTATTTTCTGCATGTAGGATTGTCACTAAGCTTACAAGTTCCTTAGCACATATGCTTATTGGTCATCATTGCTACCATTTATTTCCGGTATTTTTGTTTTGTTTTTTTAAGTATTGTTCGCAAATTTTTGCTTTTCCCAAATGAGCTTAGCTATTTTGTAGTGGTATTGTCCATATTCAATAACTTTTCATGGGTTTGTTTACGTTTTCAATGTAATAGACCATCTGTTGTAAGAGAGTGTGATCAGTGGCGCTACTAGTGCGTTTCTGGTCAGTCGGCTGGTGACCTGGCTGCCTCTGGCGCAGTCCCAGCTCCGTTGTGTATGCCATGTGCACGCCACTTGAGCCGTCAGCGCTGACATGTTGTGTCTGGTGGCCAGACGCTGGAGAGGTCGTACCTACTGAAGATCGCCGGGAAGGTGGTGGAACGGCCTCAGCACATGCTGATGCGCGTCGCCGTCGGCATCCACGGCGACGACATTGAGGCCGCCATCGAGACGTACAATCTGCTCTCGGAGAAATGGTTCACCCACGCGTCGCCTACACTGTTTAACGCGGCGACCCGCCGGCCACAGCTCTCCAGGTAATGAAACGGGTCACGACCCCGGTGCATGTTCACGCAGAACTCATGTGCACCAGTCGCACTGGAAGTGCGACAGCTTCTGATACCAGGTTCAGTGGTCCTTTTCTTCAGTGTTGTTCCAGTTTTTAAAACCAAATGTATTTCCAACCCACTCATGGTGTTATAATTTCTGAGATCATCCTGATGTTCATCAGTATTTTTCTTCGATCTTGGAAGTTTCTGTAATGTATGTTGTATCATCGTATGCGATTTTATTAATTGCATCATTACAAAGTGGCTAGGGGTATTGCCGTTGTGCACGTTGCATGCCAGTGATTACAATTATCACCCAAAGAGTATTCTAAGGTTCTAACCTGGACCCGTCAGCTGGAGCAATATTGCCATTGCCACTTTTATTAAAACCACTGCAATTGATGGGCCGTAAAACTCAAATGACCGAAAGAATCGTTTTTTTTTCTAGTCGAGATGACTACTCGTATTCCAATTTTGTGCAACAAATGCTCCATGGTTTTTGTGGCAGGCACAATACAGACCTGCACTGTGTTGTTGGGTTAATCGTTCCCAGCTACTTGCTGATGGCTGGCTCACCTGAGCACGCGACCCGACGGCGACGGCCGTTCCGAAGCTGGCCGTGACTTGGCGGCGTGTCGCGGCGCTGCTGGACACTGGGCGGTTGTCTCCTAACCCTGGCCGGTGATGCGGACCATCAGTCAGTTGTGGCGTGGCTCCTGACCGACCTGTACCGCTGACGTTATGTGTTACCGCCGACTTGGCCAGCTGTTTCCTGCTGACGATGGCTGAAGACTCGATCGAAGGCATCTACGACACTCTGAAGCAATGTGCTCTCATCTCTAAGTCGGCGGGAGGCATCGGCCTCAACGTGCACTGTATCCGCGCCACGGGCTCCTACATCGGCGGCACCAACGGCACCAGCAACGGCCTGGTGCCCATGCTGCGCGTCTACAACAACACGGCCAGATACGTCGATCAGGGTGGTAACAAGGTGTGTGGCAAGATGGAGTGAAGTGCTGTTGAAGTTTTGTTTGTATGTATAGTTTGTATGTTTGTTTGTAACTTATAGTGGTTATATAATTTGGGATGTAACCTGTAATGAGCTTGGACTGGACGATGCCAAAAGTGAGCCTTGGATGCAATGTTCCGCCAGATGGCTTTTTCGTATCCGGTATCCCGGCCTCCTAGTCACGTGGATCACTTGTTTCCAGCACAGTATAGTGGCGTAGTTGAGTTCCGAATTGATGAAGACTATGTGATTACCTTTCCATGTCCAGTAGGAAGCGGTCGCGCGCCAGCACTGCATCACACTGCTGTAATTGCACTGTTGCCTTCCCTGACCGCTGTGCCGCCGGACAGCGGCCGGGCGCGTTCGCCATCTACTTGGAGCCGTGGCACGCCGACGTGTTCGAGTTTCTCGACATGAAGAAGAACACCGGCAAGGAGGAGAATCGCGCTCGTGACCTGTTCTACGGACTGTGGATTCCCGACCTGTTCATGAAGCGCGTGGAGTCTGACGGCATGTGGAGTCTCATGTGCCCCCACGACAGTCCGGGCCTGGCCGACTGCTGGGGAGAAGAGTTCAATAAACTTTACACCAAGTAAGGACAACATGCTACAGGCGAATTTGGGAGCATGGATACGGAGGTCTCTCTTCGGACGGCCCAACACAAGCGAGCGCGTTTGAAATGAGCGCCGAGTTTTCCGGCGCTCTTATCCGGGAGCACTCTTTGGAGTACAACCGTTCAGCAATGTCGCCCACACTATTGCTTAAGAGTGTGTTTGTTTGCGACCATGCAACATGAATGTGGGTCACGGGTGCTAGAACACCTGTGGCACCACACCATGCATTGCCGCTAGGTGCGGCATGCCAATTGTTGGTTCTGGAAAGGCTGACTCGATCGCAATGGGAGATACGTTGTCAGATTGCACGGACTTGTGGACGTCTAACGATATCGTTCGATATGTGCAAACATTGGATGGTTCATGAGTGTTCTGGTGGTGCATCATGTTGGTCGGAGATGAAATTGGTGGGTTGCCATTTCCTCAGTTGAAGTCTTCCGTCGCTGACGGGGTGTGCTGCTCCTCCAGGTACGAGTCGGAGGGCAGGTTCAGGAGACAAGTGCGCGCGCAGGATCTGTGGGCGGCCATTATCCAGTCCCAGGTGGAGACGGGCACGCCGTACATGTTGTACAAGGACGCCTGCAACGGCAAATCTAACCAGCAGAACCTGGGCACCATCAAGTGCAGCAACCTCTGTACAGAGATCGTCGAGTACTCCTCTCCCGACGAGGTAACGCCGGCTCTGAAACTCGTCCCATGGTATGTGCAGTACTTCCTTTTCAGTGAAGATGTCGCTGTGTTATTCAGGATTTCTCCTTCCCCTCTAATAGAATATGTGCCTTTGTGATTTTTCTCACCTTTCCCAAGTGTCGGAATATTGTGTTCCGTTCTGAAGCGATACTATTGCAGCCATGGTGGCAACATCAGTCCGGCGCTGCCGAACCGTCAAGTCAGGTCAAAGGTAACACTCTTCATTAGGTTAGTGAAGATATTGCATTTTTGATGAGGTAAATGCATTGTGATAGCTTCCCTGGCTCATTTGTAGGTACAGGTCACACTATGGTTGGGCTAGCTTGCCATGCTCATTTGTACGCACAGGTCACGCTCGGGTTGGGTTCGCTTGCCTGGCTCATTTGTAGGCATAGGTCATGCTAGCATTGAGTTAGCCTGACCAACTCATTTGTAGGCACAGGTCACACTATAACTGGGATACTATGTTAACCCGCTTTCTAAGACAAATGGAAGGGTGCAAAACTCGAAATATGACCTACTTTACAGGCAAAAAGGACGTTAAGTGCAAAATTAAAATGTAATATCTTCTCTACACAACACAAACCCATGAAATGTCTTCTGATGTTAACAAAAATCTTGGAACCTTGGAAAGGAGTGTTGGATAGTTTTTGGATCTTCAAGAGGAGGATAATGTGGAGTAATAAATGACGCTTCTAATTATGCATGAATGGTTTTTACATTCATAGTTGTTTACCTAATTTCTACCATGCAGCAGTAGGATACCAAATATATTGGTAGATATTACACCAATACATGCTAACCAAGGTCAGTTCGACTCAGTCTCCGACTCCGCCTCTATCAGATCAAACCCAACTTCCACGAGTGATCGGCTGCTCTATTTATACAGTGCTTTTGTTAAAGTCTGTGTCTCCATCGGTTTCCATCGACACTGGAGGAGCCACCGCCTTTTGTGTTATTCATTTTGTCAGAAACCTCGCAAAGCCGCTGATCATTTTAGGTTAGCTGAAGGTCGTTACTCACGACGTATTCGTAAGATTGTGTTTGAAAGTCTGAGATTTGTATGTCAATTCTTCGCATACGTCTGAAACCGAGCTTAAGGCGAAATTTTGACATCTTACTCTGTTGATTCCTCCTGCATTAACGCACACATGCTGTAGGTATGTACGAATAGCTCAGGGAATATCCACAGTGATCGGCTCGTGTTGTACGTCTGCTTGCCAACCCTGCCATCCTAAGTCGCCACTGTCAGTCCCAGTGCCGGGTGTAAGCTGCCTAACCAGATGAGCATGTTTTTTGCCGAATCAACATGAGTGAGTGTGTTTTATGAGGATAAATTTGGCGCATTCGAATGTTGTGTGAAGGCCTCAGCCTTTCTGTTGCCCTCGCTTGTCCAGCACCCTTAATGTTGCCTTATTGTGTTCGCATCAATGTCGAATTTTATTGCATCGATCAAATATTCCCTACCCTTTGCGCTCTCGTTCTGCTGCTACTTTACTGTCATTTCCTTTCACTCTCTTCGTATAACTCTTCTCTTTTTGGAGTATCGCCTTTTGCCTTTGTGAGCGTATGTTCAATTTAACTTCATCAATATGTGTTGTCCCTTTGCTGGGGTACGTGTGCCGTTCGTTGTTGTTGCTAGCCTCGGCGCTTGGGGTAGCAGCCAATGCTTCCATGGCATGACGTTCCACCATTTCAACCTTGTCAGATACGGCCATAGTTGTTGACGCGCCCTACAGCCCAAATAACTAACTCAATCCTGTTGAGCAGGTGGCCGTCTGCAACTTGGCCTCGATCGCGCTTAACCGATTTGTCACCGACGAGAAAACGTTCAATTTCGAAAAGCTCAAGGAGGTGACGAAGGTGGTCACACGCAATCTCAACAAGATCATCGACGCAAACTACTACCCGGTGCCGGAAGTGAGTGGTTCTGTGGCGATACCATAGGGATGCTGACCTCGAGCCTTTCGCGCCACGTAATAATTCCATTCGTCACACAGACATGTGCGGCGTGTTCTTCTCACATTCCGCCTTTTTCAATTGCGTTTTCCTTCATTTCCCACTTACCGTGAGAATTGACTGACGATTGAAGCAGATTTAATCTAATTGACGTTTTATTCCACTTCAGACACTGCCATTAGCGCTCTTCTTACATGGGGCGCTTTCCTGCCAGTTCAGTGGGATCCACTGGTTTTTATGTTGCCGGTAACTTGGCTCGTTGCCGGAAAGTTTGAACCAACTTTAAAGCTAATCTCAGGCTCAGTCTTCAGTTCCTGTGCAGTGTACACTCTCCCCTGCGCACCCTGTGACCAGCATGCTTGTTGTCAACGGTGTCGTTCCCCGCTGTGGACCTCGGTTATCTGTAGGCTCTTCTCTCTCCACAGCAGACATCGATTATGTGCGGCTTCCGCTTTCCCTTGTCCCAATGGGTAACGTGGTCCCGATAGTGCCGCGATGTGTGTGCATGTACAGAATGGCAGGATGTGCATGTGTACTGCTTCCAATGCATTCCGATTGCGGTTCACGAGTCTGTACACACTGACGGCTGAGCTACGCACCAAATGGCAAGTAACGGCCTGTTTCAGAGACGACCTCCGAACTGACTGAAACCACTGTGCTGACTAAGGTATCACCTGCAGTATCAACTGCGCTAATGTTTTATCCCGAAATCTAATCGAAGAATCGTTGTGAAGAATTGCTTCCATTATGTCATAGATTTTAGGAAAGCAACATACCACTTTGTGGCATAATGAGAAGACACCGTCCAGCTTGTGCCTTGTCCGGAAATTGTCATTCGCAGAAACGTACTCTAGCTCTAAACTTCAAAAGTTAGCTTAGCACCGCTGCAGATGGTCAGGTTATGTGACTGAACGCTGCCCGTCAGGCCCGCAGGTCCAACATGCGCCACCGCCCCATCGGTATCGGAGTTCAAGGCCTGGCCGACGCCTTCATCCTGATGCGCTACCCATTCGATTCTGAGAAGGCCGAGCTGCTGAATCGGCAAATCTTCGAGACGATCTACTACGGAGCCCTGGAGGCCTCCTGTGAACTGGCCGAAAGGCTCGGACCATACGACACTTACGAGGGCTGTCCAGTCAGCAAAGGGGTCAGTCGATGCATGGCTGCCCAGCCAGCAGAGGTGTCAGTAGATGTAGCTGCTTTTGCACTCTGGCTGTTGATTACACCGAGGATGATGTGGAACATTTATGAAGAGCCTTGAATTGCTGTTTGTTAAATTGTCTGGATAATGCGTGTCGTTTCCTCCCCTATTCAGTTTTCATAACGCTTGCTTTTCATTTGTTGTAGTGCTATTGTTCCCGTTCTAAGGTTCTAAGACACATGACCTTCCTAAATTAGTCTGCCAGTTTTAACTTTTCAATTTCATTCACTTTCACGTCATCCATCTACTTGAGAGCCGCGAGCTGCTGGTTTAAGGTAAATGCACTTTTTTTTGGTATGAACATGATGTTCTTCAGGTGACCAAGAACAAATTTTCACTGATGAAAAAAAACTGAATGCCAATATTCAGAGATCAAACTGAAATGTCCCTGTTTCATTTTCTTTGTTTTCTGGTTTGAACGGCGAGCTGCTTTACCTACAACCATGCGCGGCGGAACGTTTCTGGCCAGTAAATGTGATGTTACCCGGGGAGAACGTTGGAGACAACGTTATCACCGTATCTGTTCCAAATTTATATTTCATTTAGATCGTCAATGGCCTTCCCATACTGTGGGGTGTAGTGAGAAACAATCGGTGCCTGGCCCAGAAACAACGGCGGCGTGCTCTCCGAGAAGACTGCATTGGCTGTTCCACGAATGTGCTCTTTTCTTCAGTCAAAATACAGAGCCCGCACTCCTGACTGGCAGAGCAGATCGGCTCGCCAGCTGGCTCCACTCGCACTCATGACATTCCCTTCCCACTAGATCTTTGCATCGGCAACATTGTTTCGTCTGATCGGTTGAATGTCCAATGCCGAGCTGCAACGTGTTGACAGTTGCAGCCGTACCCCTGTTCGAGAAGCCGAGCCGATCTGGTGCCAATGCGGTATTTTTAGCTTATCAAGGCCGACGGTGCACACATTGGCCTAAATACTGTCGGGACTGCCCAACTCGAACCACAGGATGGGGTAGGACGTATCTCAAGACGTGGGTCAGCACTAAAACGGTGGTGGCCGACGCTACTGCTGTCCAGGGGCGATTCCCGGCTCAAGAACGGAGGACTGGAGGGATGAAGCTTTGTTGGAGGCGGCTGGGAGCAAAAAGTGTCATGTAATATCCTACCTTTTGGTGCTGAAACCTGCGTTTAGTGGAGGGAAACTGGACAGTTCCTAGGTGGTCGCCTACAGCCGCCTTCCCCCCGTTGGCGACGACTCCGCCGACGTCTTCTGGCGGCCTACCCGGCCGCACATGTTCGCGAAAATATTGATGGAGTCCGTAGCTTGTCAGGCCACAACAACTAGGTGGAATATGGTATTTGTGCATACACAGGTCCGGCGGGCCATTGTCTTCACAAGGATGGTTAATGTTTTTCTTGTCTGTGTATAACCACTAACCGGACACTCGCCCTCGTGCCTTGCACGCTTATTTCCGAAGATGGCCACCAGACACGCGCTAGTGTCACCCTCAGTAGAGAATAGGGCAAACTTCAACTTGTTCGTGCCAATTGAACAGGTGTTCAAAGGCGGGTTTTGATGGATACTTCGTGTTTATATCGCACAAGCGCCGTAATGTCACATAGTTTCTGTTCTTGCGTGTTTTTTTTTTACTAGATGGAGAGAGTACTTTGGTGACGCACCCTATTTTCGATGAGCTGAAATGTGTCGTGCGCTGACATTATTTGCGGTCACACAGCCCGGTCGATTTCTGATTACTTTTTATATTTGGGATGCACTTTCTGAGGAAGTAGTGACCACTGAGTTCAGATGTCGCGAAAATGTGTACCGCGGCAAATCAGACCGGCATAACGCTCCTATATAGGCGCTGTACAAGGGAGCACAAGTGGTAAAAGCGCGGCGTAGATAAGTCTCGTATATCAGTCGTAGGCGCTTGGCCTTGAGTGTCCATGGTCACGCGCCGTCGTGCAATGCAGAACTGAGGTAATTTTGGGTACGTAGCATTCATCACGGATCACTAAAAGCCGGAACTCAACGCGGGTTCTCGTGGTGCCATCAGCCGCGCTACCACCGAGCTGTGGGGACGAATGGTTCCCGCCAGGTGCGGTGCCAAATCTATAGTTAGCTGCCGGTACGGGGAACGCCGCCGCGACCCCCTCCCCTTCCTCTGAACAAATATTTAGAGTACTTTGTGATAAATATTGTGGCGATGTTCGTAAAGACGAAAATGAAGGGATGTCTGGATCCGAATGGAAAATTATAACTTTATTATTTATATTACTTTCTATGTGATGCATCTTTTATATATTCTAAGTAAGATATATCACATATCTTGCTGTATTAGAATTACTGTATTGCATCGTGAAACACTGTTCAAAGCTGATTGCGAGCCGAAAATCGCCGCAACTCTTTGTTTCAGCGAAGTCTAAGCACGGTTCGTAGAGATTATTGGGAAAAATTTATGTAAATCAAAATTAAAGAAATGTATCATTGAGTGGCAAGATATAATGAGAACTGCTGTATGAAACAGTTTCAAAAGCGTGACTGTCGGTCCGGCCCTTGGGTGAACTCGCACATCATTTGCACAGGAGAAGACTCGCTGGGGCTTCGCCCTCGCTCATAATGCTGTTGTAGATCTCCGTGCTAATGAAAACAATTGTGGGCAACATTTTAACTTCCTGATGTAAGACTGCATACGATTTGTTTGTCCTATAGTCTAATATTCTAGACAAATTGTCAGGGGTTTTTGGGTTATTGGGTTTTGGGTTCTCCGGAAAAAATGACCAGTGAATAATGCATTATGATAATAAAACACAACAGCAAGCTCAGTTGTGATGCTTATTTTGCAGTTTCTCCACCGTGCATGCTAATTTGCACACATCTGCTACCTACCCAATTAAAAATGGTTCCATCATGCTGTTATACTATTCCGTGTAAAACCATCAACATTGTGTGAAACGCCACCCTCAGTTTCGCCTGTAGATTAAACGCCTGAAAAACTCATCTGATTGGGATTTTGATCTTGATCAGACCTGTGCTCGACTCAATTTTTTTAGTCGACTCGTATGTGACTCATAGATCTTGAGATCTGATTCGACTCATGACTCAAACAGACTGACAGAAATTTGAATCGTTTCAGATTCGACTCAGTGGTATCAGACTCACGAGCCATATGATAAAGCGTGCACTGCCCAAGCACGGTATTTGAATGCTACACGGTACACGACTTTTTTTAGAAAGGTGTGATTCAACTCATGACTCAAGATACATTTTGGGGAAAAGTCTTGATTCTCGATTCAACTCGAGTCGAGCACACGTCTCATTGTGACAACCATGGCAATACGACATATGTGATGTAGCACCTCCCCGACTACCCGAGATCCTGCAGTACTCCTGCGATGTACCACCTCACTGACTGCCCCCAAATCCTCGTCCTTGTGATGCAACACCCCCCCCCCCCCACTCCTCTGCAGTACATCTGTGATGCAACACCTCCCTGACCACCACCAGCTCCTGCTGCAATACATCTGTGATGCAACACCTCCCTGACCACCCCCAGCTCCTGCTGCAATACATCTGTGATGCAACACCTCCCCTCCCCACTTACCTGACCACCCCCAGCTCCTGCTGCAATACATCTGTGATGCAACACCTCCATGACCACCCCCAGCTCCTGCTGCAATACATCTGTGATGCAACACCTCCCCTGACCACCCCCAGATCCTGCTGCAGTACATCTGTGATGCAACACCTCCCTGACCACCCCCAGCTCCTGCTGCATACACCACCCCCAGCTCCTGCTGCAGTACATCTGTGATGCAACACCTCCATGACCACCCCCAGCTCCTGCTGCAACATCCTGTGATGCAACACCTCCTGACCCCTCCTGCTGCCACCCCACTCTGCAACACCTCCCTGACCACCCCCAGCTCCTGCTGCAGTACATCTGTGATGCAACACCTCCCTGACCACCCCCAGCTCCCGCTGCAGTACATCTGTGATGCAACACCTCCCTGACCACCCCCAGCTCCTGCTGCACATCTGTGATGCAACACCTCCATGACCACCCCCAGATCCTGCTGCAATACATCTGTGATGCAACACCTCCCCCCCCAGCTCCTGCTGCAGTACATCTGTGATGCAACACCTCCATGACCACCCCCAGATCCTCTGCAATACATCTGTGATGCAACACCTCCCTGACCACCCCCAGATACTCCAATACATCTGTGATGCAACACCTCCCTACCACCCCCTTTCACACCCCCTGACCACCCCCAGATCCTGCAATACATCTGTGATGCAACACCTCCCTGACCACCCCCAGCTCCTGCTGCAATACATCTGTGATGCAACACCTCCCTGACCACCCCCAGCTCCTGCTGCAGTACATCTGTGATGCAACACCTCCAACCCTGACCACCCCCAGATCCTGCTGCAATACATCTGTGATGCAACACCTCCCTGACCACCCCCAGCTCCTGCTGCAATACATCTGTGATGCAACACCTCCCTGACCACCCCCAGCTCCTGCTGCAGTACATCTGTGATGCAACACCTCCCTGACCACCCCCAGATCCCGCTGCAGTACATCTGTGATGCAACACCTCCCTGACCACCCCCAGCTCCTGCTGCAATACATCTGTGATGCAACACCTCCCTGACCACCCCCAGCTCCTGCTGCAACTACATCTGTGATGCAACACCTCCCTGACCACCCCCAGCTCCTGCTGCAATACATCTGTGATGCAACACCTCCCTGACCACCCCCAGCTCCTGCTGCAATACATCTGTGATGCAACACCTCCATGACCACCCCCAGATCCTGCTGCAATACATCTGTGATGCAACACCTCCCTGACCACCCCCAGCTCCTGCTGCAATACATCTGTGATGCACCTCCCGACCACCCCAGTCCCTGCAAACATCTGTGATGCAACACCTCCTGACCACCCCCAGCTCCTGCTGCAATACATCTGTGATGCAACACCTCCACCACCCCCAGCTCCTGCTGATGCAACACCTCCTGACCACCCCCCAGCTCCTGCTGCAATACATCTGTGATGCAACACCTCCATGACCACCCCCAGCTCCTGCTGCAATACATCTGTGATGCAACACCTCCCCTGACCACCCCCAGCTCCTGCTGCAATACATCTGTGATGCAACACCTCCATGACCACCCCCAGATCCTGCTGCAATACATCTGTGATGCAACACCTCCCTGACCACCCCCAGCTCCCTGCAATACATCTGTGATGCAACACCTCCTGACCCCCCCCCCCCCCCTCTCAATCTCTGTTCAACACCGCCCCAGCTCCTGCTGCAATACATCTGTGATGCAACACCTCCATGACCACCCCCCCAGCTCCTGCTGCAGTACATCTGTGATGCAACACCTCCATGACCACCCCCAGATCCTTTTCCCTGCTGCAGTACATCTGTGATGCAACACCTCCTGACCACCGTGCTGCAGTACATCTGTGATGCAACACCTCCCTGACCACCCCCAGATCCTGCTGCAGTACATCTGTGATGCAACACCTCCATGACCACCCCCAGCTCCTGCTGCAATACATCTGTGATGCAACACCTCCATGACCACCCCCAGCTCCTGCTGCAGTACATCTGTGATGCAACACCTCCCTGACCACCCCCAGCTCCCCTATGACCACCCCCAGCTCCTGCTGCAGTACATCTGTGATGCAACACCTCCCTAACCAATCCTGCTGCAATACATCTGTGATGCAACACCTCCATGACCACCCCCAGCTCCTGCTGCAATACACTGTGATGCAACGACCACAGATCCTGCTGCAATACATCTGTGATGCAACACCTCCCTGACCACCCCCAGATCCCGCTGCAATACATCTGTGATGCAACACCTCCCTGACCACCCCCAGATCCTGCTGCAATACATCTGTGATGCAACACCTCCCTGACCACCCCCAGCTCCTGCTGCAATACATCTGTGATGCAACACCTCCCTGACCACCCCCAGCTCCTGCTGCAATACATCTGTGATGCAACACCTCCCTGACCACCCCCAGATCCTGCTGCAATACATCTGTGATGCAACACCTCCATGACCACCCCCAGATCCTGCAGTACGACATGTGGGGTGTGACGCCGTCGTCGCTCTGGGATTGGTCAGCGATGAAGTCCCGCATCGCACAGTATGGTGTGCGCAACTCACTGCTGCTGGCGCCCATGCCGACCGCCTCCACCGCACAGATCCTTGGCAACAACGAGTCGATCGAGGCGTACACCAGCAACATCTACACCCGGCGCGTGCTGTCGGGCGAGTTCCAGGTATCGTGTAAAGTGGCCGCAGGCGGCGGGTGCCGGCGGTTCTGGATGTCCGTCGATAGGCACTTGAGTGCTAGGTCAGCTGTTTTCAAGCGAATGTGTCGGCTATTGGGTTATGTTTTACGGCACGTCGACTATTGTGTCATGGAGCATAGCCAATCTTTCACGCTGATTGGTTGCGGGCGAAGAGTAGCGACAAGTGGGACTGAAACCCAGAACGTTCCGATTTGGGGATAGGCATCTTACCTCAAGACAACTCGCCCCTTTCAGACGTGTGTGCCAGCTCAAAACCGTCTACTGGCTACGTCGGCTGATTGATTTGTTTTTTAAAAAAATCACAAAAGTTGTATTGGATAACTTTTGGAAACGAACCAACGACTCGAACAGCGCATGATTCTTATATGCTAAACAATTAAAAAAAAGTAAGAGGTCCTGGGGTTCGGGAAGCAGTTCCCCTCGTAACTATAACTGTAGCTGTATTAGCTGTTGGAAATGTACCGTATCGCGTGTATGCATATTTGAACTACGAGTTTGGCCACTGAGTTGGTCCATCCGCGCATATATTCAGTTGCCATTTACGGCGAGCTCATGCCTGCTGTTTGTGCACCTCAGATCGTCAACCATCATTTGATGCGCGATCTCACCGATCTGAACATTTGGGATGAAGACATCAAGAACGAGATGATTGCTCACGGTGGCTCAATCCAGGTTAGTGCCCAGATAACTAGCCTTCTGCGCACGGTTCAATCCAGGCGAGTGCGTCATCCAGGAACCAGCTATCCAGGGCGAGTGCCCCGGCTAACTGAAGCACGGTGGTTCAATCCAGGCGAGTGCACCATCCAGTACTCGGCGGTCCAGGGCGAGTGTCCCGTATCACTGAAGCACGTGGTTAATCCAGGCGAGCGCATAGACGCTAAATGACCAAATCTGGTCGATGCGCCCGAAAACTCAAATAACGAACCAACCATCCAGGCGAGTTCACCGTCTAGGGTCGGTGCCCCAGCTGACTAACCCTCTGATGGAACGTCACTAGCCGCGGCTGAGCAGGTTTGTCGCCGAGTGGAGATGCCGCACCGGCAGCTTAGTCTTCAGCTGGTGTCAGCTAGTGTTGGCTAAATACCTGCTCTGTCGGATTCGTCGGTATCTGTTTAAGTAACTGGACGAATTACTACGTTCTTAACCGGGTGATATATGGCTGCTACTCCGGTCATGGTTGGGTGATGTATGGCCGCTGCTCCGGTCGTGACTGTATGATATGGCCACTACTCCGGTCCTGACCATGTGGCCATGTGCTGTTGCTTCTGTATTTGTAGAGATTGGCCCTGGGATCTCGTCTATCGCTATTGGTGTTATGGTGAGCAGGAAACCAATTAGAACCAATTTCGGTTCAATTCAAAATGGCTGAAGCCAATTGAAACTTTTTCTGCATATGTTATTTATTTATTTATTTATTTAACAATGCATGTCCTCCACGTGCACTGGCTGTTACGGACAGTCTGGATTGAACTCACAGATATTTACAAAGAAAGGATAGATGTGTGGTCAATAGTGGGAGCAGATGCGCAACAAACATTCGTACGCCAACATAATACAATATCCATATCACTTTCCGCACTGCATACACCGTACTTGCAACACGAGCTATACACGAGTGGCTTGTATAGGTGATAGGAAAGTGATGGCCTAAAGGTGACTTCGTAGTGTACACATATCCATGATGTAAGTTTTTTTTGTGGGACTAGTGTTGTTCGTGTAGATACGCTAGTGCATGTTTCTTGAAGTTAGACAGCCTCGATGTTTTTGTTTCAGTAGGAAGTTTGTTGTAGTGGAAGACAGACGAGTAGAGAAATCTCCTACGGCCAGCCTCTCTGTGTATGGCTGACAGGCGCAGATGGTCGTCTGCACGTGTGTGACGGCTTCGCACGGTAGAGTTTGCAGTGATTTGACCGGCAATGTGCTTATTATGTTCATGATGATAGACATTCTCATGAAATACATTGCAAAAGTTCTTCCTACTTGGCATCTTGGGCGTATCCTGAATGTGTTCGGTCCACGTGCCGGAGTTGCTGAAACTTGGAAGTGGCGTGTGTTAGCCGGCTTGAACTAGACAAAACTACCACGTGACAAACACTTGCCAGCCCTCACCGGTTGTTTGTATGCGATAGATAGACACGTTCATCCATGTGGTGGGGAGAATGTCCCGTCTCACTTTCCGCTCCTTTGTCAGATGAGTGAGTCCGCAGCCACTTCAAAACGATCGTTGAATAACAATGTGAACTCGTAAATTATGTCGTCGCCGATGTACAGAATCGTTAGAAACGTCTACCACTCCAGAATGTCGTCCGTCGAAGGAAGACACGTTTGAGTATGTCGCTGTTGGTGCGACTCCTTGTTGTAATTCTGGCTCAGTTTTGCAGTGCTGTAGTTGCTCTATTCAGACGCTCTGCCCCTTTATAATAACTGATGATGCCAGATTCATTTCAGAGCTTCCATGCATCGCTAGTCAGCTGTATTCGATGAGAGCCGAACCATGCGTTGAACTCACCTGGCATATCGTTTTTCTTGCACAGGCGATCAAGGCGATCCCTCAGGACCTGAAGGACCTGTACAAGACTGTGTGGGAGCTGTCGCAGAAGGTGGTGATAAAGATGGCGGCGGATCGCGGCGCATTCATCGACCAGTCGCAGTCGCTGAACGTGCACATTGCCAGCGCCAACTTCGGCAAACTCACCTCGATGCACTTCTACGCGTGGAAGCTGGGACTGAAGACGGGAATGTACTACCTACGCACCAAAGCGGCCGCCAACGCTATACAGTTCACGGTGGACAAGACCAAGCTGGCCCAGAATGCCGCGCCTGCTAACAACGTACATGACGAGAAGGTAATTTCCAGATTTGTCCTAGGGCGGGATGAGCGCAGCGTTCTTAACGCTTGTAGGTGCAGCGCTGCAAGAAGTTTATATTCAAGTGTTTCTTCGGTGTATGCGGTGCGCATATATACGTTAAAGGTCAGTCTAAATATAGCAGTGCTTTTCCTTTCGACTTACCAATCACCAGGGTGGGAATTAAAGCTTCAGGTATTTTATCTCTAAAACATGTTTGCACTCCGGGTTCATACTGGATAGGATGGGCTGCGCATGTGCCCAGACGCAAACATGTAAGAAAAACACAAATATTGGCCAAACAAACAAAACGACCCCCCACAAAAGGGCTGGTTATTCCGCATACGGTTAGCATTCAAACTAGCCACATTTATAGCAGCTAGTAGCCGGACCACAGTCATAAGAAGAAGAACCTTGAGTTCTTTTACGACACATTCAACCCCAATGACATAGCGTCGCCAACCTCTCACTCAGATTGGTCGCGAGTGGACTCAGTAAATGTCGGTTGTGAGATTCGAACCCACAATCTTGCGGTCGAGAGTCCGACGGTCTACAAACTGAACTACCGCTCCAGTCCATTCGCAGTGCGTAGTGTTTGAATTCGTGCCATTGCCTGGTCAGTCCATGTATGTTTCATTATCGTAGTGTGTTCATTGTTTATGGGCGTGGGCGTGAGTGGCTGGTTTGTTAAGGCTTTGACGTATGATTTTTGTGCAGCGCGTTTCGATGGTGGTTGCGGTGAGCGGGTTGGTGGTAATGTCCTTCGTGTGGGTGTTGCCAGTCCTGCTGTGCGATATCCTGGTGTATCCGTGTCCGATGTTCCATGGCGTGGGCGTTCGTGTGGTGCTCGTGTTGGCGTCGAGTCCAGTGAAGGTGACTGACGTGGAGGTTCTCAGGGTGGGGTGCCGGCAGTCGTACTGTGTGATGTGGAAGTGGAGGAGGTGGCTGTATCGAACGGTTAGGTGAGCTGTGCCTTGTGGTTTGTGCCGGTGCCGGCGTTGGAAGGAGTCCGCGTGGTTTTGGTGACGTAAGTGTCGCTGGAATGCTTTGTTGTTTTGTTGTTGGGCTTGTGTTTCGTCGGTTTGTGCCTGTGCGCCTGTTGTGAGTTTGTGTAATGCTGCGGCCTACCATGTTGGTTGTGTACGTCGTGATAGCGGAGCCGTGTGTTCTGTGTCTGATTGTGATTGTGGTGGTGGTTGTGTGTTGTCTCCCAGGCTCTGGGTGGCAAGCGGGCCACGCAAATTGCCGGTCGAGGACCTACGCCGTGGTCCGGGGCATGACCCAGCCCTCAAAGGTGGACCAGCCACAATACCTACTTTGGAAAATGCATCAAATCAAAAGTACATCCTTTGAGCACGTATTTCAATTTTCTTGTTCGTGATATTTTGTGACATGAACGTACTTGACTGTTGATTCGATGTGAGTCGGTTTGCCCGGCTCATGTGTTAGTATGAGTATGTGCCGACTACGTGTGCCATGCTGGCTCAGTAATTGTGACCTACGTTTGAGCCGGTCGGTTATACTGCTGTACGCCGCAGGCTTCGTCACCGGAGAAGACCGAGGAACAGGCGTACAACATGGCCGCCATGGTGTGCTCTCTGGAGAACAAGGACGACTGCATGATGTGTGGCTCATAGCTGCGCCTACCGCAATGCCCTGTCTTCTGCTCCACATGGCCGCTCACAGACGTCCACCGAAAAGCTTGCGTCCAGATTGTATTCCAATGGGTGGAATACAAGAAAGAACTTCGTCTAGAAGCACTTCTGTATGACTTCGAAAGCACCAGCGCGTCCCTTCGGTCGAATGTTCCATGAAAACGTGATGACTCGATGAATTGTGATTGGCCGCGGCTAGACCCGATAGTGTTCGTCTGGTGTCTTCACATCTGGCGTGAGTGTGTGTGCGTATGTGTATGTGGGTGGGTATGGCAAAATCGCCGACAGTGAGCCCAACAATACTTTGTCATACAATTCACTCACTCACGTCCAACGTTCATGACATACGAGTGCACGATGAGGCACATGCCTGATCATGCCCTCTAGTATGACATAAAATAATTACACCCAACATCAATGAAACATTTATGAACTTATGGTAAAGCGCTACACTGATCAATTGTCACAAGCGCATTACATGGCATGTTTCGTATAAGCTCCTTCAGCTGCTTTTTGGTTGCACGTGTGAGATCACTGACTAGCTCAATAGTCGAAACACTGGTCACAAGTTTGCTGCGTATGCAGGATAAAAACATCACTGAATATGGTGAGAGCTCGTCCGTGGAGTAGACCCCAACGTTTGATGTCCGTAATTAAACAATAAACACGCGTGACGAAGCGCGCGGAAAGAGCCCTGAGGAGCTAGTTTGATGACTGAAAATATCGCACACGATTAAAGCCAATTGCGTGCTCACAATCCTCATCAGAATAATGAGGCCCAGCGTGAACCGAGGCACCAGCCAGTCATTCCAAGAGCCGGGACTGCACTTTCTCAAGGTGACTGTAGTGGACTTCTCCCTTGCCGCCCCAAATCACAGCACATCATTCAGCACTGCTGGAACGTTTGATGGTCAGCCGCCAAATCGACCCTTGATTTGGCGACCACCTGCATTTGGTGGGTGGGAGAGTGGCAACTGGGAGGTCCGAATCAGTAGACCCAGAGCTATGCTTCCAGTTTTGTCATGGCATCGACGTGATCTGAAAAAGTGCGCTTTGCACAAAGATAACCGCTAAATCTCGAATCGTCTATGCGCTTTCCAATGAGATCCATGAATTTGTCATGCTGAATTTAAAGGTCTGGCGCATATAGGTAATTTTGATGAACCTGTATTTGAAGAATTTAATTTCTACTTCCAGTCGGCCACCGACCTCACAACGGCGCGCCAACGTCACTGCAGCTCAGCAACGTCTCGCTGAGTCTTGGCTGGGCGGTTGAACTTCACGTCGTCCACAAACATGGGGCGCTGGGAACATTTAACGGCCATTGACAGGTCGTTCGGCGAACGGAGAACAACGGCAAGCGCTGCCCCCACCCTCTCGGGAGTGCCTGAAAATACGACTCATTCAGGACCTTTGGTATTACTCGGCTTCCGTCTAGCCAGGTATGAGCGAAGCCGTCAATGAGTCGGGCCTGCGATTCCGGACATGCTTGATTTTGTGGTGGAACAGTTCATTATTAACGTCATGAGACACCTGAAAAAAAATCCGCATAAATAGAATGTAATTTTGTTGTCATAGATGGTCGCAAAGGCACGAAAGAAAAAGATATCTGATCGGTAGTGCATGACTGTCACAGGATGAAACCGTGCTGATATGCTTCGTTTTGAGGGACAAAAGTAATTGAATGCCTACGGAGAAAAAAAAAACATTGCGAAACTGGCACAGGGACACCAAGAGAAATATATCTGCGATTTTCTGGCAGCTTTTGATACTTTTTTTTGCATAGGTGCGATGTTCACGTCTGCCTACTGAAGAACAATACCATTATCAAATGGGGGCGAATACAATTTGGATTGTGTTACTGCCGACTCGCTGAAGAATTCCTTCAAAGATGTCCAGTGCATTCGGTTCGCAGGCTTTTTGCACCGGCTGACAGGCAAGTAAATTTATGCTGTCAACATGAGGCTGAAAAGCTGATCAGTTAATGGGATACCTCACAAATTCCCTGAAGTGATGGCGGGAGAAGTTGTTAAGCAAACGTTCGATTCCGGAGGTTGGCTCACTGATTATCACCAGCAACTTGGGTGCCGTTGCACGCAGGGATGGCGTTCCTAAACTGCAATAGCTAAACTCGCAGGGACAAAACTACCTTTTGTCTGTTCAAAGTATTTCACAAAGCTCCAAAAACCTGAAGACTGGTCACAAATCACCCGCCAGGCCCTCACAATAATTCCGATAGCAGGCAATTGCAATGCATTTAAACTGCATGTTTGCATGAAAAATGCTGTTTTTGGGCGCCAAATGACCCTGTAGTCGGCGCGTCTTTAAACCCAGATACTCGATAGAAAAATGCACTCCGACTAGGACTACGTTCAGGTGCCTATTAATCCTTTCGAATAATGCTAGGTGTGGAGCCAGCGCCCTTCTTGCTGCTGCGAGACTGCGTGTTCAGTGTTGTGACCGGAATATGCCATGCCGTGCCACATTCAGCGTGGTTGCCGATTCTACCTGGAGTGAAACATCAAGAGATTCATTGACGTGTACGCCATCTAATAAGTTTAATGTGTCAGTTGGGGTAGCACCATGATGTGCGAGCACACGCGGGAGTATGCGTTTGGGTGTATGCTCTTCTAGCCTGCCTTGTTCATCGATCTCGTCTATGAAGAACTGTCATCTTTTGATGTGTTTGCGAGCGAGAGTGAGTGAGTGAGTGAGTGAAAACGGGTTCAAAGCCCTGCTGGACCATGGTGGTCGTGCGCGACCTATGTACCATGAAGAGCTGGTTGCGTGGGCTTGTGATCATAGTTTTCTTCAGGATCCGTCATGCTGGCATGATTGTCGAGTGAGGGTGTCGTCGCCGAGTGGAGTGAAATGACGCGTGAATTCCGCTGAATCTTGGCACATGTCACGCAGATGGGTGTCTGGTTCCCAGCACGGAACATCTGTAGTCCGCACAGCACTTGTGTATTCGTGTTCATCGAATATAACGTTCTATACTCGAATGTAACGTTCCAACTGCTCCTGCCACACCGGCCATTGGTCCCAATCACCCGGCCGTCCGGCTCATTAGTGGGCGCAGGTCGTACGCCGAGCCGGCTCTCCATTGGTCCGTCGTCTGCGAGTCTCATCCTCTCATCTCTCACGCTCGTCACTGAAAGCACGATGAAGAGCAGGTTAGCTGTGGTTTCTGTCGGACCTGTGGAGATATCCGGCTGTTTACACGGTAGCAGAACGAGGGAGGGGAGCGCATGGGGCACGCGCCACCTCCCACATGGAGGTACGGCGTCCTTGGATGAAAAAAGGCGGCCATCCAGGGTTCACCTCTTGAGTCTGTTTCAGCTCGAGACTGAGTACAAAACGTGTCCCCTAATACGAGCACCGGAGGCCCTCTCGCATAACGTGACCCTGGGGGAGGAAGCAATGGGCGCTACATGACCAACCATGGTCGATGCGCCCTAAAACCACAATCACGCACAGGGGGAGGAAGCACATTTGAAGGGTAGAATTCGTGACATAGTGAACTCGCTACGCAGTATAAATTTCATGATTCAATATCAGGAAACGTACATAAAACATTCAGGGTTAAATGAGGTCAAGGTCCTCTAACACCACCGCGCCTGCGAAACCTTGAACGCTCAGTGGCCGGCTTGTCGACTACAGTTCCGTACTCATGCGTAGGAAAATGCATGGCATGCGCTTATCAGTGTTATCAGTAACAGGATGCTACAATATTAATCTCCGTTTATGAAATAACGTTAAACAGGAGGGATGAGGGGATATCACACCACACCGCATCTCCCAGTGCGCCTGTTACGGGACACTCAAGTGCACTCAACTTTTTTTCGATCAGTGACGCCTCCCCAGTCGAATGCCTCATCAACATTTCTGTATACGCCCCCGATATTACAGCCAGATTGGTTAGTACTGCTACATGTAGTACTCTGCAGCCAAATCGACTGATGGATGTACCCAACAGACCAACACAAAGGATGACTGGCTGAACATGCTGAAGCCAACCGGTCGTGACTCTGGTGTCCGTCGGCAACACTCACGCGTCATGGTCGCCGCAGGACAGCTGCATGAAGACCTCCAACAACTTGGGCTGCACTAGGTCGGTAGCCCCGGACTCGCCGTCGTCGCCGTTGTCGGGACAGAAGCTCATAATCTTGCGGAGCGCCGTCTGAAGCAGCATGTGTCCGCAGTCATGCCGGCTGCAGCTCACACGACCGCAGTCATACCGGCTGCAGCTTACACGTCCACAGCCATACCGGCTGCAGCTCACACGTCGGCAGTTATACCGGCTGCAGCTCACGCGTCCGCAGTTATACCGGCTGCAGCTCACGCGTCCGCAGTTATACCGGCTGCAGCTTACACGTCCGCAGTCATACCGGCTGCAGCTCACACGTCCGCAGTTATACCGGCTGCAGCTCACACGACCGCAGTCATACCGGCTGTAGCTCACACGTCAACAGCCATACCGGCTGCAGCTCACACGTCCGCAGTTATACCGGCTGCAGCTCAAAGGTCAGCAGTTATACCGGCTGCAGCTTACACGTCCACAGCCATACCGGCTGCAGTTCACACGTCCGCAGTTATACCGGCTGCAGCTCACACGTCCGCAGTTATACCGGCTGCAGCTCACACGTCCGCAGTTATACCGGCTGCAGCTCAAAGGTCAGCAGTTATACCGGCTGCAGCTTACACGTCCACAACCATACCGGCTGCAGCTCACACGTCCGCAGTCATGCCGGCTGCAGCTCACACGTCCGCAGTTATACCGGTTGCAGCTCAAACGTCAGCAGTTATACCGGTTGCAGCTCACACGTCCACAGTTATACCGGCTGTAGCTCACACGTCCGCAGTTATACCGGCTGCAGCTCACACGTCCGCAGTTATACCGGCTGCAGCTCACACGTCCACAGTTATACCGGCTGTAGCTCACACGTCCGCAGTTATACCGGTTGCAGCTCAAACGTCAGCAGTTATACCGGTTACAGCTTACACGTCCGCAGTTATACCGGCTGTAGCTCACACGTCCGCAGTTATACCGGTTGCAGCTCAAACGTCAGCAGTTATACCGGTTACAGCTCACACGTCCACAGTTATACCGGCTGTAGCTCACACGTCCACAGTTATACCGGTTGCAGCTCAAACGTCAGCAGTTATACCGGTTACAGCTCACACGTCCACAGTTATACCGGCTGTAGCTCACACGTCCGCAGTTATACCGGCTGCAGCTCACACGTCCGCAGTTATACCGGCTGCAGCTAACATGTTGGTCATATATATATATACTGTAGCTTGTACGACTCGCCGAGTTGCACATACCATGCATCATCAAATATCGTGCACAAGCCAACTATTTGCGTCATACCTTCCCTTGCGACGGTGTAATTGTCTGAGGAGTGGCAAGGGAATTGTCTCAATGTTGGGGAGTTGCACAAACACCATTTTGAAGTCAGTTATTTACATACAATGCCTATATGATCATTCTCAGCCAATGTTTTTCAAAGGCCTCTGTCCTCCGTTCGGTTTCCGTGCCCATGATCTAGGCTGCACTTATGGAAATTATCCCAGCGTTATTCGTGTTAAGAAATGCACTAGCGCCAGCCATGAAGTCGGCCGACCTCGCGACACGCCAGTCGCACTTCATGACTGCATAACCGCGCGACCTGTGGCTGGTTGGCTGGCCCTTCGTCGGTGTGCCACTGAGACCAGGCGTAATTCGGGGTGGAGAAATTCTAACTTTAAGCGATGAATCAAAACGTTATTGGTGTTTTCAAAGCGTGGCGGTCGGGTCGTCAGGTGGACTGTTGTCGTGTATATGTGGGAGCAATATTGCTCGACTTCGCACCTGCTCGTAGCTATGCAACGCGCAATTAGCACATGGTCGTGAAATTCCTGGTGGGGTGCATGGGTCCGCTTCAGAGATCAGTCACCGCCACCCCCCCCCCTCCACCCAGGGACGCCACATATTTTTGTCAGAAGGCACATGTGCGAAGGAACCCCGGTGGACCGGATCCCCATTGGATGAGTCAGGCCCCTTCTACAAGCCCAGGTGGTCTTCACATAGGCCTCGGGCCCTTCCGTCGGCCCAAGGCCCGTCATGTCAGCTCCAGGATCAATCGGATGCTATCGAGGTGCTCTTGTGGTTAGGGGCCCTCTTCGTTGGGTTTGGAGCGCTCTTTACTGGCGGGGCCTCTTCGTCAGCCCGGGGATCACGTTATCAGACAGGGCAGACTAGGCCACATACCAGGCGGGCCACGAAGGCAGGCCAGGCCACATACCAGGCGGGCCACGAAGGCAGACCAGGCCACATACCAGGCGGGCCACGAAGGCAGGCCACGAAGGCAGACCGGGCCACATACCAGGCAGGCCACGAAGGCGGACCAGGCCACATACCAGGCAGGCCACGAAGGCGGACCAGGCCACATACCAGGCAGGCCACGAAGGCGGACCAGGCCACATACCAGGCAGGCCACGAAGGCGGACCAGGCCACATACCAGGCAGGCCACGAAGGCAGACCGGGCCACATACCAGGCAGGCCACGAAGGCAGACCAGGCCACATACCAGGCAGGCCACGAAGGCGGACCAGGCCACATACCAGGCAGGCCACGAGCACGCGGTCGTCGCGGCCGCGCAGCTGCGGGTGCCGGCAGAGGCGCTCCAGTCGCGCGGCGGCGCCGCTCGCCGTCAGGTGGCGGGCGGTGCGGCGGTCGGCGCACATTCTGCTCAGCGCCACGGCTGTGTTCTGCTGCAGCCGGTGGCAGGCGGCCGTGGCCGCCGCCGGCCACGGCTGCTCGGTGCTCAGCTGCAGGTAGCGCACCAGCGCCGGCAGCGCCACCCGCCGCACCAGGCCGTCACCTCCCCCGCTCGCCACGTTCGCCAGCACGGTGGCCACCTGGCAGTGTGAGAGGTCAGACTCGGGAGCACGGCCCTCAGTGGCGCGGCATTGGTACCGTACAGAACGGGAGGTAGCACGGCATACCACAGCAGGCATCCCGTACCAGGACCGCACACAGTGGCAGATCCAACGGGCCATGATTGCGCTCCCCCTCCGAGACGGCCTGACGTGAAGCACAACTGGCCTTCCTTTTTCACTATTTGCTCGGAATCTATAACATTTTGTCGGGAGTATATTGTACTCAGCTCAAGATTAGATCAAAAGATATCAAATCAGATGTTTTGGTTCATTGAAAAGGCGTATTTTTATATTTATTGCGCCAAAGCTGACTCAAAACTGCCTGGCTAGATACGCCTCTGATGACGCGAACATGGGACCTCCAGGGTGGTACGGCACAGCAGGCTATAGTTTCGGAGAGGCACGACACAGTGGACCAGGACCCTTGGATGGCACGACATAGTAGATCAATCCTCCGAGGTGGCATGATGCAGCACACCAGGCAGCGAACAGCACGACACAGGAGATATCCGAGGCGGCACGATACAGTACACCGGACGGCTAACAGCACAGCACAGGAGACCCCGGGACGGGATGATACAGCACACCAGATATCTTGGATGGCACAACATAGCAGACCAAATCTCCAGGACGGCATAATGTAGTACATCTGACAGCCAACAGCACAACACAGGAGGTATTAAGGATGGTATGGCACAGCACACCAAACAACCAACAATACAGCACAGCAGATCTCAGGGACACCATTGCACGCACGTGAAACCTCCATAAAACACAGCACAGCAGAACGGGGCATTGCAGTTTGAAATCATCTCTATCAAAATCCGAAAAATTGTTCGGAAAACAAAATTAGCTCTCAACAACAGAGTATGGGCAGAGGGCAGCGGATGGTTGCGCCTTCCCGGTTTTGCCTCTGATCTGCATGCTGTTGCAGGCCGCTCATGAACTGACCTGGTCCAGTACGAAGACATTGCCTGGGGCTCGTTGCGCGGCCGAGGTCAGTGTTTCCACCGTGCAGCGGGCCGTCATGTGCAGTAGCACGTCCGGCTCAATGCAGGTGAGGTTGGCCAGTCCGGCGGCCGCCAGCAGCAGTGCCTCATCGTCGGCCGACTCCTCCGCCATGTCTGAGGTACGGCTGTCGTGTCAGTGTCCCACCATCAGCCGACTCCTCCGCCATGTCTGAGGTACGGCTGTCGTGTCAGTGTCCCACCATCAGCCGACTCCTCCGCCATGTCTGAGGTACGGCTGTCGTGTCAGTGTCCCACCATCAGCCGACTCCTCCGCCATGTCTGAGGTACGGCTGTCGTGTCAGTGTCCCACCTCGTCAGCCGACTCCTCCGCCATGTCTGAGGTACGGCTGTCGTGTCAGTGTCCCACCATCAGCCGACTCCTCCGCCATGTCTGAGGTACGGCTGTCGTGTCAGTGGCCCACCATCAGCCGACTCCTCCGACATATCTGAGGTACGGCTGTCGTGCCAGTGTCCCACCGTCAGCCGACTCCTCAGCCATGTCTGAGGTACGGCTGCCGTGTCAGTGTCCCACCATCAGCCGACTCCTCCGCCATGTCTGAGGTACGGCTGTCGTGTCAGTGTCCCACCATCAGCCGACTCCTCCGCCATGTCTGAGGTACGGCTGTCGTGTCAATGTCCCACCGTCAGCCGACTCCTCAGCCATGTCTGAGGTACGGCTGTCGTGTCAGTGTCCCACCATCAGCCGACTCCTCCGCCATGTCTGAGATACGGCTGTCGTGTCAGTGTCCTACCATTAGCCGACTCCTCCGCCATGTCTGAGGTACGGCTGTCGTGTCAGTGTCCCGCCGTCAGCCGACTCCTCCGCCATGTCTGAGGTACGGCTGTCGTGTCAATGTCCCGCCCTCAGTTGACTCCGCCATGTCTGAGGTACGGCTGTCGTGTCAATGTCCCGCCCTCAGCTGACTCCGCCATGTCTGAGGTACGGCTGTCGTGTCAGTGTCCCACCATCAGCCGACTCCTCCGCCATGTCTGAGGTACGGCTGTCGTGTCAGTGTCCCACCATCAGCCGACTCCTCCGCCATGTCTGAGGTACGGCTGTCGTGTCAGTGTCCCACCATCAGCCGACTCCTCCGCCATATCTGAGGTACTGCTGTCGTGTCAGTGTCCCACCATCAGCCGACTCCCAAGTCTTCGTTCACCAGCCTCCTCCCATGTCTGAGGTACGGCTGTCGTGTCAATGTCCCGCCGTCAGCCACTCCCAAGTCAGTCGAGGTACAGCTGTCAGTCCGCCCTCAGTTGACTCCGCCATGTTTGAGGTACGGCTGTCGTGTCAGGGGAGGGCTCTCCCTATCTTTTCCTCCCACACCCCTCTTGCTATCACTATTCTGTACACCTCCCTCTTCTCATCGTTGTATCTCTGTCTCTCTCAATCGCATGGATTAGACATGACACGTGTCTGTCATGCAACGTTCCGTTCATCTGATCCAGTTGGTAGATTTCGGTGTTGCGTCGCAGTCACCGACAATAGCGTTTGGTAGCATAGCTCACGACGCCGAATAATATAATCGTCGACGTTTTACCTCGAGGACCTGTAAATGACAATAGTCGCATTCTGTCGTATTTGACCGTGGGTGCAGATATGACTGTCCGATCTGCATGCAAATAAAATATATGTGGACAATATGGTTCAGCTAACAACTGAACGTGCTTACGGGATTTTTGTTAAGTGTCGGCACAACTTTCTACCTCCAAACGCGCTGCAGTGCTAATGCTCCGCAATATTAGGACATCGTAGAAGGCCTCTACAAACTAAAACCATGAGATGTAAGCATGAAAAGTCTGTCGCCTGTAAACCGTTTCATTCCGCACGCTCAAGAGGTGATTGATTGATTATTGGGGTTTTAGGGTGAATCAACGCCCAAGAGGGGTAGCGCAAGTAAATCCCAGTTCGGGTACAGAAGTGAAGTAGTCCTAAGTATTCCAGCAAGCATATGAGCAGCGTTCGTATCAGAGAAGGAACATAATAAGTGTGCCTTTTTACGATGGGCTTAGCCATGCAGGTGCTTGAGCGCTGTCATTACCTGACCTCTAATTGCCATAGAAACGCTGCAATTCCAAGCAAACATCAACATCATGAGAATTGAAACCCACCCGTGCACGTTAGTGTGTCAAAGGTGCAGCTGACTGCCAGGTTGGCAGTGAGCTGAGAGAGCGGGCGTCTCACCGGTGAGAGTCTGTACGACGGCGGGCAGGTGGCGGTGGGCTGAGAGAGTGGGCGTCTCACCGGTGAGAGCCTGTACGACGGCGGGTAGGTGGCGGTGAGCTGAAAGAGTGGGCGTCTCACCGGTGAGTCTGTACGACGGCGGGTAGGTGGCGGTGGGCTGTCTCACCGGACAGTGGGCTGTCTCACCGGTGAGAGTCTGTACGACGGCGGGTAGGTGGCGGTGAGCTGAAAGAGTGGGCGTCTCACCGGTGGGAGTCTGTACGACGGCGGGTAGGTGGCGGTGGGCTGAGAGAGTGGGTGTCTCACCGGTGAGAGTCTGTACGACGGCGGGCAGGTGGCGCGAGAGACCGCGCACCGTGTGGTTAGCGGAGAGCCAGGGTGCCGTCATCTGCGCCAGAACTGCGGCTGCCTCGTGTCGAACGGCCGGCGCCGCCGTGCCATCGCACAGCAGCCGACAGACGAGTTCAACCCCGCCCTCCTGACGGTACAGGTCAGTTCGGGTCATACAACAGCTGGCAAACGAGTTCAACCCCGCCCTCCTGACGGTACAGGTCGGTTCAGGTCGCACAGCAGCCGACAGACGAGTTCAACCCCGCCCTCCGAACGGTACAGGTCAGGTCATGTCAGGTCAGGTTACACAGCAGCCGACAGACGAGTTCAACCCCACCCTCCTGATGGTACAGGTCAGGTCAGGTCATACAACAGCCGACAGACGAGTTCAACTCCGCCCTCCTGACGGTACGTTTCGGGTCAGGTCAGTCACACAGTAGCTGACAGACGAGTTCAATCCGCCCTCCTGACGGTACAGGTCGGGCCAGGTCATATAACAGCCGACAGACGACTTCAACCCCGCCCTCCTGACGGTGCAGGCCAGATCAGATCACACAGTACCTGACAGACAAGTTCAGCCCAGTACTCTTGACAGAAAAGGTCAGGTCAGGTCACACAGCAGCTCACAGGTCAACCCTGTTCTACCGTCGGCACCGGTGATCATTGAATCGATGGCGTACCTGTTCCATTGTGCGGACACACGTCTCGGCGCAGCAGAGAGCCGACAGGGCGCGCAGCACATGCAGTCGCAGCGGCCAGAAGCGTCTGTCGGTGGCCAGCCGCAGCACCTGACTGGTGCCGCCCAGTCGGCAGAACAGTCCGCTCACGTGGCAGCCCTGCGCGCCGGCCGCCGTGGTGGCCGCCAGCGCGGCGCGGCCGCAGCTCAGCACGTGCGGCGGCCGCAGCGCCTCGGTCAGCAGGCGCAGCTGCTGGGTGAGCAGCTGGTCGACCAGCCGGGTGATGGCGCCGCCCAGCGCGGTGACGGCCGACACCAGGTGCGGCGCGCAGGAGGCGGTGAGCAGGCGTCGGGCGGCGGCCGCCAGCGCCGCGTGCGCCGCCGGCACGTCTGTGGTCAGCACGGGCCGCAGCGAGCGGCAGCGCAGCGCCACGGCCGGCGCACGGCACACGGCGCTCAGCCGACCGGCCCGCTCCACCAGCTGCTCCACCTGAGGCCGCAGCTGGGCCGGCGGCGTCGTCTCCAGCTGTCTGTCGAGCAGACACGGCCGCGGTCAGTGGCGTTATGACGCAGCTGGGGTCGGTGGTGTCATGACACGATCCGGTCAGCAGTGTCATGACATGGCCACCGTCAGCAGTGCCCTGACACGGCCGCGGTCAGCAGTGTCATGACACGATCCGGTCAACAGTGTCATGACACGGTTGGGGCCGGCAGTGTCATGACACGCCCACCGTCAGCGGTGTCATGGTACGGCTGGGGTCAGCAGTGTCATAGGTGTCAGCCCTCCACACAAATGTAGGTCACATGGCATATGTGTCACCATGTAACAGGTGACTATTTGAAATCCGAAAATTTATTTTTGAAGCGTGTCGTGGCCAGCCCAGAATCGTGATAGGAAGGAAAATCCGATATAAGATCCCAGATGATTTACGGACCTATGCACGGATCTATTTTGGTCGCGTTGGGGGTCGTATACTGAATGCCACTGCGCAAAATGGGGACGCTGTCACCTCAACAAGTTCGCTAGCTGATCGCTGATCTCATAGAAGAGCATCCGGATAAGCCAGCCAGGCGAAGCAAAAACATTGTATGTTAATAGAACCTTGAAGAAGCACTGTTTACAATGTAATAAAACGTGAGAGAGTAAGAAAGGTGTGAAGCAGAAAAGGAAAGTAAAACTCGCTGACAAAATGACGGATGTACTATAGAATGCTGGTGAAGGCGGCGAAGCACGAGGTGGATGTTTCTCAGCGAATTACTTCCGAAAGACTCAGAGGTATCCAGATTGTGACTCCCAAGGTTCTGCAAGACGCTGGTCTCAAGTACAGGAGGAAACAAAAGGCACCTAAGTATCACAAGACAATAATTCACAACACACCAGGATTTGCCAGCCCTCTGTACCATGGACCATGTTCTGTTTCGCGACATAGTCACGGATCACGATGCGCAAGAAATCATCAAACTCTTTGAGGAGTTAACATTCAACAATGTGAACAAGTTAGACAGCACGCGCAACTGCTCTAAGATTTGACCAATCGGGCACATGCGGGGTATTCTGAAGCAAGAGGTGCACACAGGCGACTGGCAGGCAAAATCTGAGCACCAAATGATCTCGCGGATTCGGATCGTCATCAGATATCTGGACCCAGAGGTGCCGAGGGAAATGATGTTGCAGCCTCCGCTCACGTGCGCCTAGTCGTGCGCCGTAGGCGCACTTCAGAAGCAGTGTGCTTAAGGGTTCGAAACAAAGTGTCTGAACTCCAAAATGGCGTTCTTTCCCACATCACCTGATAATGCCACGTCGCTTTTATTTTCGTTCAGACTTAAACTAATTAGCCGTAAGATACCAGTAGAGGTATCTTACCCGTAAAGGTGCGTGAGGGCCATGTCAATTTTTATTGGCTTAACCATGATTCCTATGGCACACAATGATGGTGGTGGCTCCACTTATCACAAACGTCCAAAGTTGAGAAACAAAAGTCTATTCCTTAATTTATTCATAATAATGTTCAGAAAGCGGCGACACAGCAGAAGTTGGAACCGCTTGAAGATAATACTATCAGGAGTCTTCAACGCCAGATACTCGATTTTGCTTAAACTTCGGCCTCGTTGCACCACTCCGAATTTGCATTATTTTCAGCTGTAGCTTTGAATACGTTGGGTTTGTGCTTTATGGGACCAGCAAACTGGCGCTGAAAAGTCGTGAAGACGTTTTCAAAACTTGTATCCTGGAACCCAGACTACCATCAGACTTTGCCGGCCCTTCCACCTGGTGAAGACGAGCTGATGTTATGCGATCAGCGGGTCGGTGTATGCCTGACCTGATCACCGAGCTGGACGAGTCGGTCCAGTTCACATCATCACGTCCCACAAACCTGCCACAGACAGGTTTGTGATGTGACTAATTGTGGGAAGTTCAAGCGTACCATGACTGGACGTCGCCATGTAACATGCAGTGCACTGTTATTGACCAGGTTTCACAGTCACCTTACAGACAAGTAGACTGACCCTCCTAGGAATGTGTGTGGTTGTTCTGTTGGCGCTTCTAGTCTGTTATATACATATGTCGTCATTGTATGCACGCGCGTAAGAATGCATAAATCTCACCGTAATATTTACAGCTATTTCCATTGCATTACGGAATTTATTGGCAAAGTAAAGTCGAAATATATGGTCTAGTGTTGTGTTGTAACGAAGCTAACTCCCAATGCTCATTAGCAATGAAATGTTGAAATAATCATAGCTACACCTATGACACAGTTTCCATAGTCACCCCTAATCCTACTTAGGACAAGCGACAGTAAGAAACTACGATTACGTATGGGACGATGCGATACTTCCCTACATCGTTGTTGAGTGAGATACGTAAACACTTGAAATGTAATTTAACCCATGCTCTTTTTACCGAGCATGTCCGAACATGAAAACTTCTTTTAATAATTTATTTGTCTTTTTTCTCAACATTTACTACTGAGCACAACTCTGCACAGTAAAGGATTATTTTGATAGCGTGCTGTTCCCGTGATCTAGGCCGGTCTAAACAAGTGGCGCTGCGCTCTAACAAATCATTGAACAAAATTTGATATAAAAATTTGAACCAGAGTTCATGAATTTCAAGTAGTTATCATCTGAATCAGAATCAATTCAAAGCACAACTATATTGTTTGATGAAAATTGGCTGAATCATTACGGAATGAACATTTCCGTTATATTTTGGTGGCAGGCTCACGATTTAACCACATTATTTTCTCTTCCTAGACACTGCATCACAACTGAACCAAGATATTCTTGTGACCTCGGGATTGAGTCATGAATTACTGATCAAAGCAAACTATGATCGGATTGAATAATAATTCCGCAACAATAATGCGGAATTAGCACATCTGCTTCCAGCCCACCTCCTCCCATTACAAATCTGCTGACCCACCAGAATCCAGCCCTCATGCTGTGTCGCACGTTCATTGCCCAACAACACGTACGTGTGTCTCCTCCATCACTCACCCGGCACTCCCGCCAGAATAATTTATATGGCGCGTGGCGATGAAAACGAATACCATGAGCGCCAAAGATGTCCTCGGCACGGTGATTAGCCGATTCGCCGGCCTTGAATGATCCAGGTTAATTTGTGTACGGGTCATGGGAACACTGCGTACGAGACGGACACGTGAACATTTCATTGCCTCATCAAGTATGACTGCGAGACGTTTTGTCCACGGAAACACCAATGCCAACACGAATTAACGTCGACACCGATCGGCCTAATCCAGCCGTTCTAATCCCGACTGGCCATGGGAGCGGCGGGCGTGTGTGCCGGACGTGACGGGAGCCTCGGCTGCGAGCGGGAACCTTGGCCCGTCGGCCGACGTCGGCCTGTCGCCGACGTCGGCAGTTGACGGGCCCGACAGCATGCACCCAGCCCCGCGGCTCGCGGTGAAGGCGGTAGGCTCTGCTCTGTCTGAACTGATGACGTCGGTGGCGGGCGACATCTGCTGTGCACCACCGTGTAACATGGCACTGCATTTACAGATGCTGTATGCAACCATTGCACGTTTAGGATGCGACTGGGCGAATGTCGTTGTACGAGCCTCTCCCTCCGAGACGTGCGTGTGGTAACGCACATTTTCAGGAAGGTCTGATGCGTAACAGGTGTGGCCGGAGCAGCACGCGTCCGCCACTGGTCATGATAGAGGCAGCGTTGCCGCCATGGTACAGTCGTATCAGATCTGTTACGCTTTACACAAATCTGATACGCAGGTACGGAACGTACAAAATAATGTACATTTTGAGACTTGCTGATACAATTTTATACATTTTCTTACTTTGCAAAAAAACGGTCGGAATAACTATAGTTATAAAAAGACACAAAGCAGTTAAAAATAATTCAGACACGTTCTCGCTACGGCGTATTGTATGCTACCACTGCCACACCAGCTGCCCGTATCAGAGTCGGATCTGGTCGAAGCCGGTCGAATCAGCTCGGTGTAGGGTACACTATCGCCAATTTAACTCGCTACTATAGCCCGAGCAGCGCGGGGGTGCAGCGCAGTGGTAGCGCGCTCCGCTTTGTATGTGAAAGGCCCCGGGTTCGATCCCCGGCGTCTCCAGATTTTCCACAGAATGGTCTTACTGGGGACGAGTAGTCTGGGGTAAGTTGCTCGTCTCACAATCGAAAGGTTGTGGGTTCGAGTCTCACCTGTCGCTGCTCTTTGCCCGCGAGCAATCGGCGTGAGGGATTGGCGACGCTACATTACTCAATGGTCGATGTGTCGTAAAACCAATAACCAACCTTGAGCGATCATTCGCTACGATAGGTATATATTCACGATGTTTCAGAAACTTGTTGATATTTGTTTACAAAAACAAAAACATTTATAAACGACTTGTCGACTGAAACTTGTGCCACAATACATTGACAGACAACAAAGATATATGCACACAGCCGATTTGCATTATCAGTAACTACGGCCATCGTATGACTCGCATTCGCTGACACTATACACGCTATGCTTGACTGTTAGGCGGTATTTAAATATAAAGGAATCATTCATTGAAAACATTCTTTTCGTGGCCTATTGGTTACTGATGTTGAAAACTCAGTCGAGCATGTGATAATTCAAACACTTATGCTTTCTATTGAGAAAAAAATATTCTTCACTGGCAAGAAATCCTGGTACACTGGTTAAAAAATTGCCATTCCGGGCATCTGATTGGTACGCTGATTTACAAACCTGGTACATCTTAGGCATCTATCTGGTACGCTTGTTTGCATGTCTAGTACATTTTAGGAATATATCTGGTACGCTCACCAAAACGTAAAACGGCAACACTGGACGGACTGAACTGGACAGCGGAGGTGATAAGACTTGTTATTGGACGATCGATTGTGCCTCACCAAGAGGAACTCTGGGGCACAAACTGAGGAAAGACACGCTCGGTGTCCGTCCAGACGACTGATGACGCTGCCTCTGTGTGACACGCTGCCGCAGTTTTGCTGCTCGTCAGCTCCATCATTAAAACGAGCAAATAACAGACACTGCATTTGCGGACAAGTTGTCGCGAAGCGATATCTGAACTGGACTCACGGCCGGAAGAAAATAACTGTCCTACATATCCCCTCAACCCAAATGACGGCTGAGGCCATGCTGCGAATTATCACCAGTGCCCATTGGCGGCTGAGCCCACAGGTATAACCTCAATATGGCCGAAAATGAACAAGTGATATCAGCTCTAGCTTATTTTGACTTCCTAATGCGATTCTTCCGGTGTCTCTAACATGCATAGTTCAGAAGCTGGTTGTTTACCCAGATTCTTACCAAAGCTGACCCGATCAGGTTGGGAAGGAAATGATAAGCTTTCATGTCGTGACTCTTCTTTTACTATGATTAATATAAATGCATTCATCTGTCAGTTCTTCAACAACTATGCCGCAGGAAAACAAGCTCTACCTTCTTAAAACTAATTCAAGGGATATCAAGGCATTTTCACATGACCTGTGGTAATCTCATTATCGACCAAAATGAAAATGCATGGCATTTGTGACTCGGACTCTCCATGAGTGCATCTGACGGTGCTTTGCAGTCTATCATAGCTTACTTTGGAAATTAGTGGGGAGATGCTTGCAAGAACTGGAGGAGATGCTTCCCCGACATTTCTCCGGCAAGAATTGATTTGGCAGCCGGCCGGCGAGGAATAATAATAATAAGTCACAAACTACTGAACAGGACATTGTCAACATCTCCGGAAATTGAGCGCGAGCATTCCGAGCGCGCATGTACTATCCAACTATTCTATCTGCCGGAATGCTTCCCATTACAAATGTTCTCCTACATCTCAAGACCAGCGGCACAAATAGGTAGTGCTATACAGGAACCCAAATAAATTCCAACAGGCATGGCATCCCTGCACTCTTTCGCGTTTATATAGACGTGATACTAAACGGGCCATCGACATAATGGCATTCGACATACGGGTGTGTATGCATTTATATATTTACCTCGGGGTCATTACCGTAGGTGCATATTAAAGTTGCATTGTAATTCCATTGTGGACACAATATGTCCTGATCAGTCATAGGAAGTAATACGACATTTAAAGCAAGGCAATCAATAGCTTAGTAATTATCTCAGAAAACTCTATCCGCGGTTAAAGTCCCCGTACCACGATGATGGCTGAGGATGTGCGCTAGGGTGAAGCAAGCGCCCCGAACAAAGAAATCGAACACGCCAATACTCATATGTTGCCTTGGACTCAAATAGATTACTTATGAAATATTTTTTTGATTTTGCACTTCGTCTAAGAGGTCAAATATTCATTTTCCAATTGCTTTGCATAGCTCTAGATTTCTGTCCAATATTTCCTTTCTGATTGAGATGGTGTCATGGGATAGATAGCACACTGAGATCTAAGGTATATATGCAGTGAATCGAAGCAAAACCACCTAAGGTCATTCATTAATCTCCCATACTAGATCGAAGATAAAACATCATAAAAAGTATGCTCATTTCAGTCAAAATTGGTATACCAGAAAATATTAATACAGGCGGAGAACACATATCGGTGTGCTGCAGTGCATCATATAATAAAATAGTTGTAGTACTTGCAAAAAATTGAGATAACATCTAGTTATGTGGCCGGCAAACTTGGACTACTTGGCCCGAGGCGAAGCCACGGTGTAGACGAGGGCTCGCTCTTGGACGAGTGGTGGCGACGGTAGCACGCGTATTGCTTGCCTTGAATGCTCGAAATTTGTCTTGTGGCTCCGAGCCTTGATTGCTCGGAATGTGATTTTGCTCTACTTTTTTTGGCTGGAATATATCTTCTTAAAGTATAGCGATTTCATGTAAAGAACCAAAGAACAAGATGGTGCCTGTTACAATAGTGACGAAATGGATATGACCTATTTGGTGAAATGACATCGCCAGAAGCTGTCACGGGTTGACCTAAGCATCACATTCACCAAACTTTTGATATGGGGGTGACTCCATCCCATGTCCTTTCTGAAGATATGGCTCCCACAGAAAATAATCCAGGTGCCGTTGAATATTTGTTGACAAGTCCTCGAGAGAAGAGACAAGAGAGCAGAGGGTCAAAAGCAGAGAGCAGAGAGGAGGTGCCACACTTACCGACAAAGCACGGCAAACGCCTGCGACACTGCCTTGCCCGCCAGCTGAATGGATCTGAGACTATTGCTGACGTCATCGGTCATCAGCTGGATCAGCCGGGTGGCATCGCTGACGAGAGTCTTGGACTGTAAAGTAGTGGAGCACTCGGGCTCACACAGGGTGGCCAGGTCCTGTAGCCACTGGCGCACCGAGCGGTTCCTGAAGGGCACAGACACACTGTCATTCACCCATCGCGGCGTTCCACCGTTCACCGCTCTGTCATACGGTCCCGCTTTTTATTCACGCCAGGACTCGGGAGCTTTGCTCACCTGGCGTATTGCGCTTGCTTATGTAGCGGTTGAAGGGAAAGGAGTGGCGGTTTTGTGTTCAAGTGGCTGTACGGGTAAAGGTAGCCAGGGGTGATGCGCTAGCGTGTCTTGATGTAACGGATTATCGAATTCCAATAATAAATTAAGTCAGCCAAACGTTATATCGCCACATAAAGCCAGGAAAAAGGACAGCATACGGAAAGGTCGAATGGTCGCCTGAGACCTGCCGACATCAATGCCGTCATGGCCCGCAGCGGGCTCCGTGCTGTATTATCTGTCTTCAAAGCGGTGCTACCTTTGAAGAGGCTGAGTTGCGTTACACAACATTATGCATTACTAAGCGGAGGCGGCGCCGTTAATGTAAAACTATTTAAACAACAGAATTAATAGACCAGCTTGTAATAATGCATAGGATCCTATGAGCTGTATCTCGCAACCGATGGGGTCAATTTATTGGGAGCAAACCAGACTGTGTATGCTTTTCAATTTGCTACCTCGTATTCATCTAATATAGTGTGTGGAAGAGCCGTCATCGCTCCCTCAAGACAATCTCTGACGAAGCCTGCGAAGCGACATGTCATTCTTTGTGCCAAAAACATTGGAAGCGACCCTGAATCGCCACTGGCACCACTGCCTCGAAACAAATATCCGGTGCCGCCCTGTAAATCGGGCACTCCTAATCCGTGAAACAAAAGTTTCCAAATGCCCCTGACTTCACGGGAAGGTCCCTGGATCTGCTCCTTGTGTGTGCATTGCGTCCCTTCCAATTACGTGCATATATTCAATTAATATATCTATTCAGACGCAAATTAAGTTCACATGCACGAACGTCGTGAGTATCAATTTGGACCTCTTCTGAAGCCATGATGAGGTCAGACATTTTCGCCACGTCCTGCCTTAGTTGCAAGCAATATCTTGTGCCAGTTTCAGTGACACTGGTTACTTACCGGTTGTAGTATCTTATAAGCTCATTTCAAATTGCCAGGGAAGGTACTGTCATGGTTTTCTGGAAAAATATTTTCTCAACAATTATTGTACATGCCTTGTATTGCTAATCGCATTCTGTCATCGGATCGTGAGCTCACAGCTCTATGTAGCTCATTTTATGTCTGGTACCACAACACCAACACAAAACCCGGATATTGGCCATTTCATTTTTTGGCCACGGAAACATCGGTTGTCACCTAACAAAAATAAATAAATAAGCGGGGCCCGCTGATCTCAGGCCAACACATTGGCTGCACCTCTGCATTCCGGTCACTTCTCTCATCTCTGTTCATCGTGATGATTGCAAAGATTCAACATAAATTGTTATTTATGTTACACCTTGCATTTATCTGTCTGCAAATACCAACTTTTATATAATATGCATAAGCATATGCATAAACAATATGATTTATCTGATTTAACGGATGGCACACCACTCTCATCAAACAAAATGGAAGACTTGGATTATTTCCATCTTCAGCATGCATGTGTTTTGCCCTTTGAATGTTTACAGCTAGTAGAATTATATCACTTAGTGAAATGTGGTGTAGGATGCTTTAATTACGCATTTAGGTTGGGTGCATGGTGCATGATGTGACCCATTTTCTAGCCCGAAGTACCATGGCACTTACTGGTCCTTCAGATGATGTCCTTTATGTCGCATGTGGCTGTGTGCTTTCTCTAAATTGACAAGTGAGTCAACAAATGATATTAACACAGCTCGCAGCTGTGCTGCCATATGTTACCACCATGTGTTACCATATGTTACTACTATGTGCTGCCATACGTTATCACCTATTTTACATTTTCATTTTCTCTGTCATGCCCAGAGCCATGCTGATCATTAAAAGCCAGCTCAAAGTTGCCACCAGTTTAAAATATAGTGACAGTATTGTCGGTTTCACGACACAATCAGTCGGACAAAGTACAACAATTGCAAAGTGCAATGGTTTCTTTAGTCTGAACGTTCTCCTGTCTCCTGTTTTTTTTTTAAAGTCTGAATGAGCAACCACAGTAGATAAAGATTTACAAAAAGCAATTTAGGGGCGGTCCGAGTCATCGAAATCGGGTGAGGCAGTCGTCACTGCACCCTCCCCCCTTCCCCCAAAAAAAATCGCCGGATTCCGAACACTATTTTTCGGTTCCAAAATTCAGAACTTGTTTGGCACTTATACTTTTCACACAAAAATATCCATGCAATTATGGTTTAGAGTATTTTTGGACTCTTAGATTTATACTAATATACTCTTTATAAAAGTGACAAAGCTAGTGTGACCATTAATTTCCTCTCCAAATGCTTAGTTCTCAGCTGGCAAGCAAAATAACACAAAAAGGTGGCTTTGAGTTAGGTAACATGGCGCACAAATAAGGTGCAAAATAAAATGTAATATGGCCATTTCCTAGTCTAGCCTAACATTTATGGGAAAAGAACATAATTTATCACACAAAAAATTGGAAAATTGCTTTGTTTTGTTTTTCAAAATTGACAACATAAAATAAAGTATGGAAAGGAGCCGCAGGACGCCATCTTGTGCGCCAAAAGGGAGGCCTCGTGGCTTCGGCGTGTTCTCGACTCTTCGATTTCTGTAGTAGTTTAAGTAGTTTAAGTTTAAGTTTAAGATAGTTTAATTAGTAGTAAGTTGGGGGTATTCATAAGTGCTGTGTGACTGTTCATTTTTCTGTCTAGCCATAAGTGATATCAAAGGGATATTTATATAGTTGTCTACTTGTGTGGAAGACAATTAGATTAGACATCTTGTTTAGTTATTTAATTTATTTAAAAAAAAACAAAACAAAACAAAAAAACAAACAATTGTTAGGTTTGCTAGGTAGTGAATAAGTTTGTGTCAAATTGGTGTGTAAGTTTAAGATAGATTTTGGGACTAAAATAGTGGGCATAAATTACAGTAGGTATCTTCATATCTAGTGTAATTATACGGGATTATAGTGTATTGTAGATACTTATAGGCTATATTACTGTATTACTGTAGATATATTACAGTAGATACTTGTAGGCTTACAAGCTTACAGTAACTAGACTTAGTACTAAGAGTAGAAAGAAAAAACAACAACAAAAATGGAAGGAGACTGTGGGAATTGTAAGTGTGTGGGAATCATTGGGGACTTGAGTAAGAGGTTAGATATGTTAACGGGGGAGGTGGAGCGCTTGAAGTGTTTGGTGGCGGGACCCATCATGGGAGGTGCCAGCCAGGCAACTCGGGTGCCCGAGCGGACGACTGAGGGGAGTTCGGATGGCTTGGTCCGGGATGGTGGCAGTTGGAAGGTGGCAAGGCGCCATAGCACCCGACTGGCGCTAAGGAAGGTGGACATGGGCGTCCCAATTAAAAATAGGTTTGATGCACTGGAGGAGAGGGAAGGTAATGATGAGAGGGACGGAGGCGGGGATGACCAGATGGCTGGAGATATAGATGGAGAGAGAGAGGTTTTAGTCATAGGGGATTCCAGGGTTCGGTACATGGATAGAACATTTTGTAGCAAGAACCCCAGCAGACGGATGCGTGTTTGCTACCCGGGAGCGCAGGTGAAAGATGTTAGGGATAGGCTGGAGGGAGTAATGAGGGGAAGTGGAGAGGGTGCAACGGTAATTGTGCAGGTTGGAGTTAACGATGTAGGAAAAAATAATACAGAGGAAACAATGAAAGCCTATAGGGCTTTGATAGGTAGTTTAGCAGGAAGTAGGAAAAGAGGAGTGGTGACATCCATCCTCCCTATGGTCCATGCAAGCATGGAGTGGTATTCGAGGGCCATTGGGCTCAATACCAGGGTGGCCAACATTTGTAAGGAGCTTGGGGTGCAGTTCTTGGATTTGTGGGGGAGTTTTGGGGGAGGACGGAGATGTTTGCTTTAGATGGACTACATCTGAGCAAGAGAGGAGTGGAATTGCTCAGCAATAGGTATGAGGAGGCTCTCAACAGGAAACAGGGAAACTAGGCAGGACATGGGGGGATGTAGCTGTTAAAGAGAGAAGCATAGCAAGCAATGGAAGGAATAATTTATCATGTTTTTATGTCAATGCCAGAAGTGTTAGGAACAAAATTGGGGAACTGCATGCATATATGTTGTCTGAACAGCTAGATTTGGTGTGCATAACAGAAGCATGGGTTAACGAAAGCATGTTTGGAGACAACTTGCAAGAATTTGAATTGACAGGCTACAACATGCATGCCTATCAAAGAGAGGCAAGGATAGGAGGTGGCATTCTCTTGTATGTTAGGCAAGTAATGAAATGTCATTCCATAGAGGATGGAGTACATAGTGCAGGAGTAGAATCTTTGTGGTTAGATATAATTCTGAAGAATGGAACAAAATTTAGGATTGGGGCATTTTATAGACCTCCAGACCAGAATGAAAACACCGACAGGCTGATGCAGGAAGAGATAAGTAGGAGAGTACAGGAGAGAACTATTTTGTTGGGGGATTTCAACATAGCAGGATTGGGAAACAAAACAATAGGTGTAAGCAAATCTAAAAGATGTTTCATGGCTTGTTTTGAGGACAATTTCTTCTTTCAAATGATACACGAGCCTACAAGGGAAAATAAAATATTAGATCTAGTGCTTACTAATGAGGAAAATTTTGTGCAAAATGTTAATGTAGGAGAGACCTTTGGTAATAGTGATCACAACATTATACGCTTCTCATTATATGTTGGAAGGGTAGCAACCAACAGAACATTGATTCCGAATTTTACAAAAGGGAATTACAGTGAGTTCAGGAGCTTCCTAAGTGAAATTAATTGGGAAGTCATATTGAATGGCTTAGATGCTTATGAAATGTGGACAATGATAAAAGATAAGCTATTTCAGGGTCAGGATAGGTTCATTCCCAGTAGGCAAATTAGATCAAACAGGGTTAAGCACCCTTCGTGGCTGACTAGGGAAGTTAAGCAATTACTGGACTCAAAGAAACAAGCATTCAAGAAACTAAAAGATACAAACTCTGGGTTAAACCTAGAATCATATAGAATAGCTAGAAATAAAGTTAGGAGGTGTGTTAGAGCATCTAAAAGACTTGCTGAAATCAACTTTGCTCGAGAATGTTCAGCAGGTAATGCTAAGAGATTCTTTAGCTTCTATAAATTTAAGGCTAAAAAGTGTAGTGTAGGACCACTGGAGGTAGATGGGGAAATAGTGGTTGATGATTGCGATATTGTGGAATCCCTAAGCAAGCAATTCTCATCAGTCTTCACTAAAGATAATTCTGGTACAATAGGAACATCTGTAGGCCATGCCATGGCAGGTGATATGCTGGAGGATCTTACAATAACTACAGAAGCCGTAGAGAAGCAGTTGCAGAATATAAAACCTAATAAAGCTTCCGGACCAGATGAAATATATGCTAGGATCTTAGTAGAGTGTGCTAAAGCTTTAGCAACTCCCCTAGGTATCATTTTCAGGCGATCTATGGAGTATTCAGAAGTACCTGAAGATTGGAGAAATGCAAGTGTAGTACCAATTTTCAAAAAGGGAAATAGGAAGAGTGTAGGAAACTACAGGCCAGTCAGTTTGACCTCATTAGTTTGCAAAGTACTAGAAAAGCTGGTTAAACAGAATGTTCAGATTCATCTTGATAGGCACAACCTTTTAAGGGATACTCAACATGGATTTCGATCTCAAAGGTCTTGTTTAACTAACCTATTGGAGTTCATTGAGTATGTTACCAAAGAAGTAGACAATGAAAGCAGGATGGATGTTGTGTACTTGGACTTTAGCAAAGCTTTTGATAAAGTTCCACATGGAAGGTTAATTCATCAATTACAACAACATGGGATTGTAGGAAAAGTTCTACATTGGATTGAAGCATGGTTGCAGGGAAGGAAACAAAGGGTAGTATTGAATGGATGTAAATCTGGTTGGAAAGATGTTCTGAGTGGAGTGCCACAGGGCTCTGTTCTAGGGCCCCTCCTCTTTATCATCTTTGTGAACAACATTGAAGTAGGGCTGAGGAATAGAGTGTTCAAATTTGCTGATGACATCAAGCTGGTAGGAGTGGCTAACAGCAGAGATCAATCTAGTAATATTCAACTAGATTTGGACGACCTAAAAGAGTGGGCTGATCAATGGCAGATGACTTTCAACTATGATAAGTGTAAGGTTATGCATATAGGGTCTGCAGGCGAGACATTCAGTTATAAAATGGGAGGGAGGGAACTGGATGGTATTGAAGAGGAAAGGGACTTAGGTGTGTTGGTCTCAAAAGACCTTAAAGCAGAAAAACAATGTATCTCAGCTAGAAATAGGGCACTCAGAATGCTGGGACTCATTAATAGAAGTGTGAAATATAAGAGCAGGGAAGTCATGAAAAAGCTGTACTTAGCATATGTGCGGCCCCACTTGGAGTACTCTGTACAAGCATGGAGCCCCTACCTAGAAAAGGATATAGATATGTTAGAAAGAGTCCAGCGCAAAGCCACTAGACTCGTCAGTGGATTAAGTAACTTAGAATATGGAGAAAGGCTTAATGCATTAGATATGTACTCACTCAAGTATAGGAGATTAAGGGGAGACATGATTGAAATGTACAAAATTGTTAGAGGGCTAGATCAGGTCAATTTGAATGATGCTCTGCAGTTTAGAGTATCCCATAGGGGTCATCAATTCAGGTTAGACAAAATGAGGTGCAGGACAGTTAAACGACAACAGGTCTTCAGTCAAAGGGTTGTTGACCAATGGAATAGGCTGCCTGCTGATGCAGTGGGGAGTCCCTCATTGAATGTCTTTAAAAGTAGGGTGGATAATTTTTTTAGACAGGAAAATGTTGTTTTTGAATTCTAACTTGTGATGCATGGGATATTGAGTATTTTCACTAGCTATATAGGGTATAACATTATGCTAGTATTATGTTGTACTATATGGGGTGTACCTAGCAGTGGATTTGGCAACTTCCTTTGCGATGTCATGCTGATGAGATTGGCTGTGGTGGCACAGGTGGAGGGATTGCATGGGTTTGGAATTGATAGGTGTGAACATGTACTTTCTAATATCTTCTAGACAGGCTTGACCCAGATGGGCCCTTGTGGCCCTTATTAAGCCTTAACACTTTATGACTTTATGACTTTATGACTTTAATGTATTTCACTCCTTTCTTTGCGAAGCCGATTGTGCCGAGCCGCCCAACGGAGCAGTCGGGATGGGAGCCCGGTTCCAGTAACTAGAGCAGGTAATGACCTAATAAAGTGCTCCTATATAGGTGACCTGAGGTCAAATGGCGGATTTGACATCTGTATTGCATAATTAGTAATGTCCAAAACATCATTAATGCAAATTTTGGAGCATTTAAACACAACCACAGCGATCCATAACAATGAAAAACCAAGCCACGGAAAACCAGAAATTGTTTGCAATTTTGACCTCATTTTACCTTGAAGATATTGACCTAAGGTCATGAACTTTGCACACAATAGAGTTCACTATCGTGCCCATCCACTCTGTTAATTTCGTTGCTCTAGCCTTCATAGGAGCTGATATCTTATGGGGGGGGGGGGGTCGGAATCCGCCCCCTCCAGTGCGCATTATTTTCAGAGGCCCTCCAGGGCGCGTGTCAATGGAAAAATTCAGGCCTTCCAATTGACCCCTTTGTTTGCTTTCTGGAAGTAACAAGACATGTGTAAAACATGTCCTATGAATACCTTAATGCACAATAATAAGATGTCTTGCATGAATTATCATCAGTTTCCTAAAATGGGTTTGGCTACATTTGCCCATTCTACGGAAGCACAGCACATCGGAGAGAGAAACTTATGAATAATCAAATCAATATCTTGGCCAAACAAAAACTATACATTTGCTAGACCTGGAAAGCCATTGGTTCATACACTAAGGATCCAAGCTTATAATAAGATACAAATTTAAGTTTGCTCAGGGTTTTAGAGTCCATGAAAAATATTGAGCATTGCAATTTGAAAAAAAACACCAACAAAATTTCCACATGTGTGAACCAACTCTTCAATTTAGTCATAGCTCGTCACATTTAGAGATTGCCAACATCTCCTTCCACTCTCCCTACCAAACTTCCTTGGCACTTGCAAGGCTGGAGATCTCTTACAAACTCAGGGGATCCAAGTTCATATTTTCAAGGCATATTTTCACAGTGCACATGGAAAATGACAAACTAAGATTAGCAGGGTACCAAACTAGGGGGTCCAGACCACATACCAACTCCAGGCATGGGCACTTGGTTACCAACTATGATGGACATGAACAATATTATAAGCCCAAAGATCAGACCAAGCATTTGGTTAGACTAAGCCTGGTTTTCAATTGGGAACAGTTCAACATATCAATACAAATTGGATGCATTGGAAGATCAAGAGCTGGGTTTGGGTTGCTTAGCGATGCCAAGCAAAACTAATTATATATAACTAACTAAGATTTGTTTAAATATTTTGCACAAGTTTCTAACCCCTTGAATTTGGCATCCAATGTTTCTAGTTTTGCATATATTGTGTACCATAGACCAATTTTGCTACAAAGCAGCAAAGCAGGCTGTTAGGGCAGGAGGATAGCTGAGAAGGACCGCATCAAACCCCAGTCTTAGCCCACCGTTCCTGAACGCTTTTAGTTAAGCAGAATTTCTCACCCATCTATGCAGGTACGAAACTTGTACCAACCCCACAGAGTCGCACAATTCCTTAATTTCATGAACCAAATTTGAACTTTTTGTGTGAAGCATGTTCCGATGTAGCCCGAAAGTCAACTTGTAAGCAATTTCCTCTGACGGTGCCATGCACCCCGCAGAAACGTCTTTGTTCATCTTGCGAGGCTACTTTTTTCATTTTTATACCCTACGCTTCGTGTGGAACGAAAGCGCATAATATGGCGACATTTGGATTAAGGCTGGCCTCACTCATACGTATTTCAATGATATAGCTCTTCCAAATTGAATATGTAAATCTTAACTTAAATTTTCACGATAATTCCGAATCACCAATGAACGTTTCATGTCAACATTTTAATTTTGTGATTTTCCAATGGATAAGAGCATCGTTATGAACGAAAATAACATCACAAATATCTTTCAGCTGTACTGAGGTGAGGCACTGCCTTAAGTGCCTTAGTGGGCGGACCGCCCCTGGAGCAATTGCGACAATTTTTTTCCATTTGACATATCATCCGTAGCAAAATCCTATTTCGGCCCTGCGACCACTCAGCACCGAGGTCACACGCGGAAACTCTGGATGCGGGCCGCGCTTCCTGACACGGCCTCCATCCAAGCAGCGGGTCGGTATTGTCGAGGCCGCCTGTCCGTGTCAGCTAGCTGGGGAAACACAGCCGTGAAGCCGTCCTTCATCTGCTGCCTTTTTTACTGGCCGACAAAACGAGCGAAGGCCAAGAGCCGACGATAGTTCATCATTAATTCAACCGTCATTGCAATCACGCGGTACTGAGTGCGATATTAAGCGGTGTAATTCACCCCCAGACATATGGATGTTCACACGTTAATTATACAGAGGATGGCATGGGGACGAGGTTAGGCGAGAAGCCGAATGTATTGCGACACTCACCCGACAAAATATTGCCGCAATAATTGCGAATGAACGCGAAATGTCAGGAACTGTGGTCACCCTGATTCCACATCTGCACCGATGTTGCGTAAATGAATACGAATGTCGCTGAATTAGTGCCAGATTGCGTCGACATCATGGCGCTACAGTGGTGCACCTGTTGGTGCTGTGTGCCTCAGGCCACTGCCAGGACAGTGCCTTCCAGTGCATGCCACGTAACCAGGACGCTGAAGTATCGCACCTGCAGGCGGTGTATCAGTCCGACCAGTGCATGCCATGCAACGAGGACGCTGCATGACGTGTTCCACCTGCATGACGTGTATACGTCAGACCAGTGCTTACAGTACGTGACATGTAACCAGGACAACTTACCTACTCGTTGCTTGGCAGGAAAATAGCGTACACAGCCGACTGGCATGCGCACTGGATAGTCCCGCCCAACCGTACTAGGTGTCTGGCCACAGTCCAGCCCGAGTACCCCAGAGAAGACGTCCGGTCTCTGGCCGTTCTGTGTACCTCTAGGAGGTATATCCAGCCACCGTCTAGTCCATGAATTCCAGAAGAGTGCATCCTTAGTCACTGTGAGGTCCGTGTATCGCATTGGAGTATGCCCTTGGTCAGTCTGATCCGTGGTGGTGTACCTAGTGGAGATGCACCCGACAGGATTGCATCTCTGGTCACTTCCCAGACTTGTCTGCATCTACTCTCTGCCCCGGATGCGTCTGGCCTGTGTCTCGCTTCCGCTTAGAGTGTGACCTGCGTGTGCAATGTGCACGATCTGTGCTTTGTTTGTGCGAGACCAGCATGCAATGTAGAACAGAACGGAGCAGGACGAAGGCGGCCATCCCACCGACTAACGCCGAGACGGAGGAGCCGTCTCCGGAGATGAGCATGCCGGCATATGAGCCGAGCCGGGCCGGGCTGGTCTCAGTCAGTGCCAGACTCGGTCCGCTCACGTACGCGTGCCCTGAGCTCTGGTCGGCCACCACGATCGCGCCGGCAAGGCCACATCCTATGACGAGTATCACCTTCATCAATTATCGCTGGTCTCATTACATGACGGATATGCTATCGGTGTTGGGTCCCCTTAACACTATTCCGGTGTGGGATGGGTCGAAATCAGCCCCACCCATATACGGGAACAGAAATAATGCTCTGGGTAGGTGGACTGGCCACCATAGCACAAAGGGCTTCTGGAAAGGGTGCGAGTGTAAACTCAGTGCGGATCTGCTTTTGATAGTTCCAAATGTTATTGCAGATTGCGAAATACTATCGGGCGCGAGCAATGCACTTAGCTGTCACTTTATTTGTGAAAAAGACGATGCTGACGACCACACCAAGTGCACTGCGAAACATACAATGTCAGAGGCAACAATAAATACATTTCGAGTACGCCTTCATAGGGCGCCAAAACTGCAACATTCTCAGCGAGTTTTAGTGTCCCCTAGATAAGAATCCGTCTCCCAGACTCCTTAAACTTTTTGATAAACATCTGTCGCCTCTTCAGTTAGTTTTTGTATCATCCTAGCTCAGATATTTCGGAAAGAAGAACCGCGAACGACAATTCACAAACAGGGACAAGAAGTTGGCCCTCCAATTATATTTGATGCGTACACAAACCAACAAAATGACAAAACTGAAACAAGATCTCGACTATGATCAGTACTACATCGAGGGATACGTGGACCATGTAGACGACGCACGAGACAATCAGAAAGCCTTACAGGCTCTCGCGTCCTTAGTGCATGGCCAATTTGGCAACTGGAAGATTCTGGTGGGATATTTAACTACCGGCCCCTGGATACCAGTGACAGGAACCAACGGTAGGAATAACGGTAACGGCACACTTATGTATGTATTGCACGCGCGTGACGCCTCCATTATGCTGCTGATGTCAATGAATATGAATGCAATGTTAACAATCGTTGATCCCATCCATCTTTATTAAAACCATTATGTGAGCGATCCTTAATGCGAGTCATGATGTGAACAGCCGTCATGAAACAATGGATTTCGATAGCAACGCTGGATGGATAATAAAGCCATCATATGCTCACTAGTTTGTGCCTTTTTAATCATACAAGCATTGAAAAGATGAATATATGGCTTGTCTCACTCCTTTTCATTTTCCTTTTGTCATATGTGCATCTTTTCGGAAGATAGGTACCAGTTACCGAAATGTTCGACTTTGTTGACAAAGCAACCAACATAATACAAGTATTTGACACGGGATAGTATGTATGAAGCATTAAGTTATCAATGGAATGCTTCCTGAAGGCGCGCGGGTATTCGCTGCCACTATAATGGCCGAAGTCCATTGCAAATAGAAGTGCAGTGTTGTCAATAGTATGAGAAATTGGTGAGCGATCTTCATTTTCGCGATGACAAAATATGTAGATGCCGTATTCATAACGTCATTGCGCTTCATGGCTCAGGAAACAGGGTACCTCAACTTCAAAGATGCGGTCTAAGACTATTACATAAATTCTTTGAAAGATGTTCGAATGGCTTCACTTGTTTAATACAACGAAGAATGGCTCGTAAGTGCTCCTGGGTTTTAGACATTGCGTGAGAAGAAATATACGACCTTCGATATACCAGGAGGTGCACTCCTGACGGGAACATTGGTGCACAGGTGCACTCCTGACAGGTGCACTCCTGAGGTACACTCCTGACGATGGCCCCTGGCCGAAACGTTGAGTAATATAGCATAACCCCTAACGTTACTTTTGATGTAAACTCAGCACCTTCTGGTATATCGAAGGTAGTATATATCTTCTCGCGCAATGGCTTCACTTGTTGTTTAATAACACCATGGCAGTAATCGCGGCACGGTCAACTTTAATACAAGTTCGGCCTATTTGAGCGAACCGGAGTCTCCTTGATGCAAACAAGTCACCTGTCGTTCCCTTTTCGGTTTCACCAGCGCACTGACCGATTTCCCAGACTAATGTGACAGATAATGGTGAGAGCCCAGTGAGAAGGGTTCGCTAAGCATGCGTGGGCGTCGGAGGTGGGAACCTGTTTGTTGTATTGGCAAATAGCCGACTCCGACAATGACCTGATTCCGG